>JAITYT010000291.1:582355-615280 GCA_025433975.1 Liostenogaster flavolineata | reverse complement strand
TCTCTCTCTCTCTCTATCTCTATCAGAGATACGCAACCCCTTAAAGTATGTCGCGATCGTACGTCGAACTTCGTCGGACGCAATGGAGATTGCAGGGAGTGAACGATACTCGTAAAGATCAGACGTATCCACTTGGCAAGATTCGCGTGGTATATAAACGTACGAAAGTACTTTCGAAATGATGGATATCGAGCGAAGGGAGAGGAAAGGAAGAGCCATACGCGTCTACCTTTCAAAAGTATGTCATTAAAAAAATATATTTACCCGACGTGATGTACGCCCACGGGGATAATACGGACCAAGCCGATATCGCCATGTAAAAACATAAAACGGCAATAATCCCGGATGGAGCGCTCTCCATCTCGCTACGTCAAACTCATCGATGTTACGCGACCGTCGAAATATTGAATGCGTAAAATCTCGACGTGAAACGTATTTCATAGGTGGAGTCCTTTTTATGAAAGGGAGAATTAAAAGAAATTTAAAAAAAAAGACTCTAATTACGAGCGGTTAGATCTCGTAAAAACGCGCGGTTTTATATTTTTTTTAGAGGAACCGAATTTTCCTTCGCTATTTACCGTACCTACCTTCCACACCTCCTGAAATTTCAAAATATGTTTCATAGGAACGGAGATAGCGGATAAAGCCTTCTTTTGTCAAGTTGAGAATAACTCGTAATGATATATTTATGAACGTATAATGTATATAGGACGACAATAATAACTTTTTTCTATCTCGTAATTAATTTAGAGTACAATCGGTCGGAACATCTCGCGGTATCTTCATTTAAAAACTAACGAAATTACGAAGCATTTACCGCAAGTTTGCCGTTCTACCAAAAGCGCTAATTATCCGATGAAGTCGTCTAAAAGTTCGCGTTCTCCGGAGGCGTAACGGAACTACATTTGGAACTAATTAAACATGCTTTTTAATTCTTTTCACAGCGGTACACATTGCATGTACGTCGTATCACGCATCTATGCGTTAAACATGGACTTGACTTTAAAAGCCATTTCAGAATCTTTTCGTAAATCTTTCAAACGTATATAACGACTCCAAGTAAAATACATAATTTTCATATAAACTGTTAGGTCTAATCGGAAAGTTCTGTCGTTTTTGAATTAAAAGAGACTAATTCATTTTAGATAAGTTAAATAATATTTACTGGACATAATAATTTTCATCGATATTAATCACCTCTTCGTGTATACGCCAAGCACATAAGTAGAAACGCAATGGTCGAGAAAGTCAACGTTTGACTTAAGATTAGATTATGCGACGGAACTTTTCGGTAGACCTAATACTTTCCACGAGAGAGAGAGAGAGTGGCTTAATTCGAATTAAGCACCCTTGTCCCAATCCATCCATTCAGCGACACTATAAGAAAAGGTGACTTATGTAACATTTTTCATTGATATCTCATTTCTGTTGTTCACTAAACATTTAGAAACTAGCATAAGTCGATAAGAAACCGGCAGAAGACACTTCATTGATTGGACCAATGCCACCTACTTGCCCGAATGTATCGAGGATTCTCGATACACTTTTTCTAACCTCCTTCCACGACGCCAGTTATCAGGCGCAGCCCTAGACAACGGCCGCGCGTATTGAACATCGTAAACGATCGTTGGTCCGACTAGGAAGCATCACGAACGTCGATGCACGATAACGTTCCACTTGGATAGGGCCGTGAGCGCGATCGAGCAAGCGTCGTGGATTTACGACGTAGCAATAGCCACGAGCGCGATATCGTTCATCGGCCGTTCTAGAGAAACGACGCAATTTTGGCGGAGGCATCGCTCAAAAAGCTGGCGGATATAATTGCGATTAATCCTCGTTAGCCGTCTAGGAAAAGCGCATAATTCTGGGCTGGACGGTGCTTTCGCGCGAGCCACCGCCGGCGCATAGGTAAGCTATATTTCATTCCGTTGCGAGAGACCGCAGACCGAACAGAGCCAGACCTGCCAATGAATTACGATACGGTCCCTGCGTAACGTGCAATCGTGCGCGTATAATTCTCGAGTGTACGCGTGCGTGGACGCGCAACACGCCCCGCATTTTACGTTCGACGCGTTTACGTTTTGCCTGTGTCCAGCGAATACGGAATTTTCCAGAGGTACGTCCGGATTTATATCCCGATATATCGATGCGAACGGCGACTCTTTGGCGTTTCCTTATTTTTCGTTGTCTCGTTGCAGGTCTCCTCAGACTGCAACAGATCTATCAAGGATTGAAGCCGGGCAACGAGTCCTTTCAAGTGGAAACCGTCAAGAGGATACAGAACATGTCGGACGCGATCGATTTCCTACGAAGCCTCGAGGAACTCAGTCGGTAAGCGAATTCGGTTTGGACGAGGATGCACGCGCGCAATCCCGACGATCGTCCTGCGATCGAAGGAGATGGATGCATCGCGATGACGTCGTCTCGGCCGAGAAGCGACGCCCGTGCGATCGATCGTGACGGTGGTTAATCATCGTCGCCATTTGATCGACTGCTTACGGAAAGGAACAAAGCCGAGGAAAAAGGAATCCTCGACGCTGGATTTTAATCACGAACGAATATTCCATCTTTTCCTACTTTCTTTTTTTACCTTCTCGGTTTTCTCCACGACGGGGTATCGCTCGTACGAACTCGTCGAGACGCTCGATGCCCGTTTTTCCCCCAACGGTTTTTCATAAAAAAAAAACATAACAACGTTATTGTTATATATTATAATTATTACGTAGCGTTATAACAACATCTATTATATAATATTATATATCGCGTTCGGAATTGTCAGGAAAGAAACTCTCGTATTCGTCTTATTCGCTTTCGTATTCGTTTTCTCGAATTTTTCGCACCTTTCGGATACTATCGGATCATCGATATAAGTACGAGGACGTCCGTTTGCGTACATTAAGCGTAGGTGAAATATATTCGCTCGTCCTTATCGGAAAAGCGTCGTTCGGATGGAATCGAGATCCTCTGCGAATCGCTTCATCGACCGTCGCGACGACGTTGTCGTAGGATTCGTCTCGCGCCACGTCCCGATACCCACGCTCGTCGCGGTAAAATCCTATTTCAAGGATCGTCTCTCACGCGAAACTTTCCTTCGAGCCTTTCAACGCTAACATTTTCAAGGAGAACTTCGTACTGAATTACGGCGGTAGGAAGATTTCTCGTAAGATTGAAATTACGAGAACGACATTTTTGTCGTTCAAGGATCGTTCTTTCTTCTTTATTTGTTCTCTAGCTTTTACTCGCGCGTAAAAACTCGTAGGACCGTGCGTCGTCGTGGTGGAAAGTGCCGGGAAAACACCGGAAAAATGCCCGTCGTATAGGCTGGTGCGTACGAAATGTCAGATTTTTAAGCGAGTATATAAAACTGCGTATCTTTTTTCAAAAGCTCTTTATTTAATCAAAATGTGCTCCGCTTGCTTTAATACATTTTTTCGAACGAGATTTTAACGCACAGATGTCCGTCTTAAAGAAATTTTAATTTTAAGAATCGATAAACTCTGATACGGAATCGGACTGTCTTCATTTTCATACTGTTCAATCCATAAAAAACTGTTCTAAACGTTTAAAAAAATCAACGCTGCACTTTTCGATCGTTAACGATATTCTCTCCAAACGCCTGGTTTATATCGCGTGCAGGCTCTGCAGTATTATTACCATGTTTACACTCGTATGAAAAAATTAGGCGAATATCGATTGAATTTATATTCTTACGAAATTTAAAATAAAATGGAAAACGAGGTTATGCCAAAAACGGAAGCATTACGAAAACAGGAAGACAGACGTTCTCGTGTAAAGAAAATCCGACATTTCGTATGCATCACCTTAATATTTTCGAGGCTCCAAATCGCGACTGCCCGTCAACGTCACGAATGACGACGTCGACGACGCTACTAACCAACAGTTGCGTCGTTCTCGTCTGGACAGTCGCAACGCCCGCGTTTACTACCGTCCGTATCGCAATTTACAACGTATTCGTGCTTGCCATGTTCCATTTGCGCGTAGCGGGTAATCGAAAGGCGCGCACTCACGATACTCCGCCGAATTCCGTTCGAGCATTCGCGATGTCGATTGGAAAGCAAGAACGATATTGCCGCGATCGACGCTTAATTTATCGTCTCTGTCCTATTATTCAAGGTTAGACGTTTCCTCCGCGTTTGCTTTGACCCGTTCGCTTCTTTCGGAAGAGAAGTGAAATTATTAAGCTGTACGTGCAGCGTAATTGCGAATGTGCAACGATTCGAACGATGGAACTGACGGAGGTCGTCGAATCGACGCTTTTAATTTCTTTTTTTTTTGGGGTTTCAGCTAAGTGTCGCTAAAGTTCGAGACAATAAACGGCAATACTCGAGCGTTTAAATTCCAGGCGATGAGTAATTATAGGTCACGATGCGTTTCAGATGGACCAATAAATACGTAGTACTGGACTGTCCGACAGACATGGCCAAAGATATCGTTGTGAGCCACGTCAGAGATGTCGCACTGGGGAAAAGAACTTATCATTACTTGCTGAGCGGATTGGTGAGTGTTTTACATACTTTCTTCGCATTTTTCTTCGTATCGCGGAATTATTTCTTCGTTATTCTTCCTCTCAGTGTCATTTTATCAGCCGTATTCTACAGATAGATTCGATTTTGATCAAATTTGATGTATACCGCGAAGAAATGTTGCCAATTAATGTGAAATCACGATTAAACTTCGTTCGATCAATCTAACGATATTATAATTACGTTAATTAACGGCTTAGGAAGACGAAAACTCTTTTCAATGTCCTAAAAAAATATTCGCGAACGGTCGTTGCGTTCAACCGAATTTCTAGATCGCCTCGTTCGTAGCCAAAGAGCTGCTGGTCGCCAGAAAAAGCAGAAGTCTCCATCTGAGCTCCAACGAAGACCTTTAACTGCTTAATTTTATCTCGAAAATTTTTTTCTACCTGCTTAATTATTTTTCAGCGAATATATTTTTCTTATAATATTTGCTTTCGTTCGACATCGTTGATTTATAATACGACTGTAATTTTTATTATTTTCGCATCGAGTATACTCGACATTATACGAAAAATTTCGTCGTGACGAATATACTCGACGCGAAGATAAAAAAAGAATTACATTCGCACTGTGAACAGTTAAAGGGTTAAAAGAGACGTCGAACCGACGGAGATTCGTGAGAGGCAAAAGTCGCGTCGCGTCCTCTTTACACCGACGTCGTCCTCGTCGTAATCGTCGGCGAAGTCGTTTACAAACGGAAGCAGTTATTGCGCGAGCGACGCTGCGTCGCGATTCAGCCGATAGCCACGAAGCGCGTTTCGGTGCGGGCGGCGTCGTTCGCGCGGAGAATTCACGATTTAGAATTTGGAGGACGATTTAACCAAGCGCTCGACGTTGCACCTCTGCCGCCTGGCTGACTGGTGTGTGGTGGCTCTACTGGCAGTGATAGAGAACGACGACAACGGCGACGACGACTACGACGACTACGACGATGACGGGGGTGTCTCTGGCTGTTGGACAGTGGTGACGCTCGTAGCCAGTGGCGTCAGCACGCGTGTAGTTGGAAGGAACGACGAGAGCCATTACAAGCCGCGTCACGACGTCAGGGATGCCGTGCCGCGCGTCGTTTGCACTCCTGGCTCCCGCTACCGCCGTTTCTTCTTTTCTACCGATGCCCGACGTCCGTCCGACAGTCCGTAAACGAATCGATTTTCGTATCACGAGTTCGCATTCCGTCTTTTCTCTCCGTATCTCTCCTTACCGAGAGTCCTTCAACGCGTCTAGACGATGGCAAACAATTGCGTCGTGCATGCGAGAGCTTCGACGACGTTTCGATCGCACTTTTTCTTCCTTCTTTCCTTTTCTTGCGCCAAAATCGATCCTCTCGTTAATCGATTGGCTTTAGAACGGCCAGGAGGAAATATTACGAATGTAATCCTTCGAAGAATTTTCGGGGATCGTGGCGCTAACACGTTGATCGCCACGGCTGTCACGCGTGACCGCGAATTGTTTTGTCTATGACGTCATGTCCGGAATTAGCAAATGAAAATACTTTCGTGGCGCTTTGAGGAACGCGGATGAATTTGACTCGGTGGTCAACGCGTTAACGAGAGGATAGGGGATAACGAAACGATGCCATTGAAAATAATTTGTAAAGTGCGGATTGTATTTGTAATGTTGCAATCGATTGACTGATATCGTAAAATTTCTTTCGTAGTCGGTAAACGAAGTTAAGAAGATGGAGATGTCGAGAAGATAACATCAGCCCTTCGTACTCGTATGGCATTTGTATTGATTCATGGCGTCACGATTATTTTTAACGGGAAAATAGTCGCCGAATTTAGCCAGTTTTACTTTTAATTTTTATTGGCTCTATAAATCGTGCCGCTTGAATGTCTAGACTTGCCTTATGATGAACAAATATTAGTATGCTCTCGCGATATTTGTTTACGTTCACACGTACGCGCTACTATCGCGCGTAGGAAGTTTAATCCCTTCGTAAACGCGTTTACTCGAGTAAACGGCTCGAACGAGACTGGGTTTCGTCTTTAGTCGAACGCAATTGATCGTTCCCCTTCGACGCAACGCCGGCTGATATTTATTTTATGTATTTACAAATACGTTTTGATCTACGTAATATGTTTTATTTACGTGATTTGTTTGTATTATTTACTTTATGTGCTATTTCAACATCAAACTTCAAGGAAACGTACATTTTTCTTTGACCATCTTCATTCATTTGATTCAACTTCGTTTTCCACTGCTTCGAGCGAAAGGGGTTAATAACAGATTTAATTCCTCTTTTTTTCTCGCAAGATCCTCCTCGACTTTCCGTTGAATATCGCGCCCTGGATAGCACGCAACTCGATACGTACATTGTCGCGTAGCGCCTGCGATTGAATAATTTCGGAACGATCGAAAATATACGATTTAAAATTGAAATTTCGCCCGCGAACACGCGTATTATTAATCGCTGAATTATTAACGCGGCTCGCCGTGAGATTCGTTTTGCATGGCCGGATACGCGGCTGCATTTTTGCGTACATCGCGAATAAATGGAACGACGTTCCATTCGTTCCGTCTTTTTTCCCAGAACGCGTAGACGCGTAACGTTGCACGCGCATAACATTGTAAATTCTTGTAGTCGCGAGAACTCGAAGCCGCGTTCCTCGTCGCTCCAGTTGCACGCGCGCGTAATCAAGCAGGGATTTCGTACTCTTTGAATTTGTCCGCTTTGGGAACGTTACGGAAAGGAAAAAGGAGAAAGAAGAGGAACGACGAGAAGAAAAACAGGAGATCTCACGGCCGCTTTCATAGACGTTCGGCCGCTCGGTCAAGAACAAATGGCAGAAAAGCGCGTACCATTGTTCGAACAGTGCGTCCTTGTGCCTTGGCGCGACTGAATGAGAGAACGCGAAGTCTAAATGCCCTCGACCCGTGATTTTAGGACTCAGGAAGGTATGCCGACGTAAAGAAACGCTCGCTTTAGCCTCCGCACAATAACGAGAGCAACGTCGAGTTTGGCTTGGAAATTATCAACTTTTCGGACATTTCGTAACTTTGCGATCTTCTTGAGAATCGTTGTTGCATTAACACCTTGTCAAATTCAACGATTTTTGTGCGTTAGAGGGACGAGGGACTGAATGAAAGGCATTTATTCAGTCAAAGAAAAGAAACACTGACTAGGACTTACAAATAATAACGAGAACGACGTCGCATTAAAATTAAAATTTGCCTTCGTTTTTCAACTTCTGGTAACTTTGCGATCTTTTCGAGAGTCATTGTTGTATCGACACGATATCGATTCAACAATTTTGGTGCATCAGAGGGACAAAGGACTAGTTCGAAACGATTAATTTAGCCGACGAAAAGAAACGCTCGCTTTACCTTGCGCACAATAACGAGAGCAACGTCGCGTTCTGGTTGAAAATTGTCATCGTTTTGGACACTTTCTAACTTCGCGATCTTCTCGAGCATCGTTATTGCACTAGCACTGTATTGATTCGACAATTTTGATGCGTTAGAGGGACGATGGACTGGATAAAAGCGATTTGTTTGACCGACGAAAGGGAACACTCGCTTATGAATAATAATGAAAACGACGTCGCGTTTAGATTGAAAATTATCACCGTTTCGGGCCGTTCGTAACTTTCCGATCTTCTCGAGAATCGTTGTTGCATCGGCGCGACATCGACGCTACGACGATTTCGGTGCGTTAAAAAGACGAGGGTCCGGATGAATGCAATTCGCTCGCCTTGAATATTCAACGCGTCACCGACTGTCTTGTCAACGGGTCAAATATCACGAGTGAACATTCCGAACACTCGTATCGACCGGTGCGTTGAATTTCCACATTTAAATTCAATGGAAAGTCCACGAGAAGATTCGTTGGAACAACGAACGGAACGCGGTAGAAACCTGAAGCGATCGATGTTTTACTCGACATCTCTACGAATAATTTCATACGTTTCTCCTTTCAGCGTGATACGATCTTCTCTTCGCTCCTAGCTTTTTCTCCTCCTCCTAGCATCAAAATACCGCAAAGGGCAGAAAAAAGCCGCTGACGAAGACGAATTAAACGTCAAATCGAAAGGACAAAAGTCAAATACCTTAACCCTTTTAGTGCCAGACGCAAAATTAATCCCTATACGAGAGATGAGGTAGGCATAGATTGCCTAGACGCATTGAAAACGCAATAAAAATGCAGTTGAAACTTATCGACTGTTATTAAAAACTCGTGAGTAATGTATTCGATCGTTAGCGATATGTAGAGATCGGTTCCGTTAATTGAAAAATGGTTATTTACAGTAATAAAACAAAGCATGTAAGACTTTTTTTACGCGAACATCTACGATATACTCGTATAAATATGTCAAAGATGCCTACGATCCTCAGGAAAGTAGTGACATTAAAAAATAACAAACAACAGTGTAACGTCGGCAACGATGATCCAACAAATTTCTAAATCTTTTGAAAAGAAAAATTCTGCGTTGTTTATACGAACACAGTTAAATTGGCATACTTTTAATTGTTATTTAAACGATTAAAAAAGAGTTATAATCGAAAAATAAATAATTTCTTCTCTACATTTGTTATATTCGAGGAAGTAGCATGAAGAAGACAATCAAGAATACTATCGTCGAGAAATCCAATTTAACGACACAATAAATACGACACGCTTTGTTTTAAAATACATCGCACAAAATTATATTAGTTTATATATAATTATATATAGATCGTGTACAATTACCTGATGTATCGAAGAGGCAGGAGAGGCGACGACCGGTCGGCAGGTCTTCGATAGTCCGTTCATGATCGCACATCGCTCGTGTCCACTTGCACTTCGCTTCACTACACTTCACTTTATCGCACTTCACTACGCGACGCGACACGAAACACGCGTCGAAATTACGAATATTATTTCACCGATGTTCACGCTTCGACGATCGGTTACGAACTGACACTGTAAGACACTTTGGTCGACCTAAACAAAAAGTAAAGAGAGAGCATCGTAGTTCGATGAATTCTTATTGTTGTCATTTTCACAGTAGATCGATTGTAAAAGCTCCTATAAAAACTTATCTCGTTTCATTTTATTTTTATTTTTTTTAAAGCACTTACACGAACAAAAAATGACACCTGGTACCCGAGATTTCACGGTTAATGTTTCTACTTTAAAATGACAAAAAATATTTATCGTCGTCAATGACATACGCAGTTACAGCGATTAAAAGAAAAACCTGTATCTTCGCTGCGTCTAGGCGGTCGACGCAGTCGCATCTCGAACGAGTTACGTCGTCCTTCGCGTTTCTCGAAACTTTTCCAAACTACGATATATCGTGGCCTGACACCATAAGGGTTAAGGTCTCCATTCGAAACTCGTTTGTGCGAAAACTTTGACAGCGGCGCGCGCCCATCTTCTACCCCTTCCCTTTTCTCGCTTTTTCTTTATTTTACCGAAAATACGAGGAAAGGAAGGAGGAACGAGAAGCGGAAGAATCGTCTCGCTTCTTACGGGAGCCGCGTTAAAAAATGTCCCGAGGTTGCGGAAACCTCGAAGGCGGCTGCACGCGGCAGTTGGAATCTCACGGCCTCTGACGCTCGCTGTTTTCTTCGTTCTTGTCTAATCAGATAATGGACGATCGATGGGAGAGCGAGGTGATCGAGTACGGTGCCATCAACATCACCGGATTTCGTATCGTCGACGCCACTCGACCCCACGTCAAGGATTTCCTCACAGGATGGAATCGCCTCGATCGTACCGCCTACCTGGGAGCAGGACGCGAATCCATCTCCGTACGTACAAACAATTTCCACGTTCCCTTTTGTCACAACGCCTTAATAAATCAAACTTTGCGATTCTCCAGCTCAATTTCGACCCTCCATTTATTCTCGCCTATCATCAGATCCGTAACAACGATTGGATCGATGGAAATATTTATCTTGCGAGGCATTCGCGATGCCAGGATAAATAAGAGATTAAACGTACGCGTGTATAAGCGTAGACGCATTAATCGCGAGGGCGTCGACATGATCGTTAATGCCATAGTCGAAAGCCAATGGACAAGCTGCAAATCGAATTTCAGTTAACGCCTAGGAAGCGAGAGTACAAACGATCGGGGGATGAAAAGTGAACGCGTGCTGTTACCTAGTCGATTAGTAAATTATATCTTGCGACGTCATTCCTGGATAGATACAAGGGGGATATCTTCGAACTTGACGTTTTCACTGGAAAAACCAACGACTCGATCGAAGTGGAAATATTAAGTTGGTGCATATGAAATATCGGATCTTCTTTACACGCGAAGTTAAACGCGTGTTCTTACACGATTCGTCTAAAAATTCGACGTTTCCTACGTACCAACTTAATAGAAAAAAGAACGTATATCGTTAGGGAAGAAACGAGGAACGACGAACTTCCTAAAACTTGACCATCGACTCGTACCTGAAAAAAATGTTCCGACCTCCCTCCCACCCTTTTTTTCTTCGGCTACGACCCTTCCAGCAGCTACTCCTAACTTCGTCTACGCGCTTTTTTGCTTTCGCATGTTGCTTTCCTCCGGGCTTCGCCCTTGTGTCTGCTACCTCTCGAAAGAGAAAGCTCGTTCTTCCGTCAAGCCGACGACGACGAAGACGACGCCAACGACCCTCGAGTACCTTCAAGTGATCCAATTTGGTCCCGAGTGACCAAGGTATCTTGCCCTTACCCTTGTGTCTTCGAGTGTCTCGTACGGTCTGATGCTCAGGATAATGCGGTGAAAGTTTCGCTTCCGCTGGCTAAGAAGAAGAAACAGAAGTCAAACACGAACGTGTTTCAAGTAGACGACTGCCGGTACTGCCGACAAAGTAAACCCGTGTACACACTCTTCATGAATCGTGCTTGTTTGCGTCGTCGTCTGCGAAATTCAACCCGCATCCGACAAATCGGTCCTATCTGGACAAGTACTAGGTAGGTAGTAGGTAATTTCGTAGGTAGGTAACCGCGTACGTACGTGTACGTGCGGCAAACGGTGCTCGCGATAAATTTAATTCCAAAATACGGCGTCTCGTGGCATACGTAAAGTGAATTTTTTCGAGGCTCGCTTTTTTCCCGCTGTTTATCCGCTCACGGAGAAAAAGTTCGCCTTTATAAAAAAGTTCGCTGAGATTGCGCGCCACTGCCGGATCCTAATGGTCCACGTCATTGCCCCGAACTCGCCGAATAACTGTCTCTTGGATTTTTAAACTAGTTCGGTCATCTTCTTCCTTTTCGTTTCCTTCGTACGCGCGCAGGGAATTAAATTTCTGCCAAGGCAAACGAATAGGTCGAGTACTTCGTAGATAATTGGCCCCGTTTGCGATCGACGTTCCACTAGTATTGGATATTAATAGTTATTTAAGGAATGAGGATCGTTCAATAATCCTTCCTCTAGAAATTGGGTATCGAGCTAGTCGATTCGTAATAATCGATACGACGAATTTATTTGAAGTTTAGACAAAGAATAGAACTTCGATCGGCGCGTTCCAGTGCAACGTCTTTTTAGTCTCTCTCTTCGCTTGGTCCTTTCTAACCGCCTGTCTGTCCTCTTCTTTCCTCTTAGACGGCTAACGAAACTTACGCTCTTTCAAGAAATTTCTCGGAAATAGGTCGTTCGGAAAGTAATTCCGT
This sequence comes from Liostenogaster flavolineata, assembly GCA_025433975.1. Taxonomy (NCBI): domain Eukaryota; kingdom Metazoa; phylum Arthropoda; class Insecta; order Hymenoptera; family Vespidae; genus Liostenogaster; species Liostenogaster flavolineata. The sequence continues at coordinate 603,148 of JAITYT010000291.1, read as the reverse complement.
TCTTTCTTTTTAATGAAAAAACGTCGATCTTTTGTTTTTTACGTTGTTTTTAAGAAAAACTCTTGGGAAAAACGAAACTACTTTCCGAACAACCTTAATACATTTAGAGTATTCTTGAGAAGCGGATTATAGTTTCAGCCGAAAAAGCGTTTGATTACGAAATTATCCAACTCGACGACCGCCTGCGCGTTCACTCGAGATCGTTTTGTGCGTAACGACAAAAATGAGCCATGGAGTAATTCGATCGAATAATAAAAGATCTTAGTTACGAGTCCTACGGGAGAAGAGGGAGAAAAGGGAGGGAGACGAAGGTCTCTTTGTCTCGTACGATAGCTTCGGTTTAACAAGCGGCATCGAACGTCTCCGAATCTTCAAAGAAATCGCGGACGATCGAGCGTACAAACGGAACAATCGTGAAACGATTCGAACGATAGAACGTAAGAAGCAACGAAGAAAAGGAAATGACTTGGCGATCTAACGCGAAGATTATCAGCGGCCGATCGTTATTTTCGACGACGAAGCAGCGAGTGCGCTTCCCTGTCCGCCAAACCGTTGGCGACTTGCCCGATTTTTTCGAGTCCGCGCGATACGACGCGTCGCTTTCGGTGAAAGAGCGGAAACCGCCGTCGTTCGGCGACGATTTTACCGATCTCGAGGTATTCGCTAATTTTTCGCGGAATTCGAGGACTCGCTTCGAGGTTCTTCGAACGTTTCGAGAGCATCGACGAGGAGCGAAGGGGCGATCGAAAAAATAAAGCGCAATATCGAGCGACTCGAACGTTTCGTTATCGAAGCGAGTTTGCGTTGATCGTGCTCTTTCATCCGACGAATGCGGATTTTATGTTCGAAGACACGAGTGGCACGTAACGTGTCCGTTCGTTTTGCGACTCGTTCCGACTCGTAAACGGATAAATTTATATTCGTTCCGGGAAAAAGTCAGCGCCGATTTGGTAGAATCGTTGTTTTAACGTGTTTTTATACGGTGAGGCCGAATTGTGGAAGGCTAAAACGATTTTTAGGGTCAACGTCGAATGCGAGTTGTCGAAAAGCGATTGTATCAAGCGATGTAAAACATTACGTTAAAGGTTGTTCGGAAAGTAATTTCGTTTTTTGTTCGAAAAAACGTTGTTTTTTATGTTGTTTTTGTGCAAAAACCGTTGGGAAAAACGAAATTACTTCCCAAACGACCTAATATTTGCTGTTTCAGTATTTGCAATTACGTCGAAATATGACTCGCGATTAATTCGCGAATGTTGATTCGACGTTAGCTTTTATTCGAGTTTTCATTTTACTAAAAGATCCGCTCTACTTCCCTACTTAAAATGAATAAGAAATAAATTTTAATCCTCTTTATTGTAATCTTAAGAAAATGTTTATTTCATTTCAAGATTCCCATTAGAGCGAGTCATTCTGTAGGAAGAACGTTCGTTCTACGTAACTAAACGTTATTTTGCGTGTTACTATAATTTCTTAAAATTAACGTATCCCTTTCGACTCGACGTCTACGTCCTTCGAAGCGAAAGAAATACGCCAGATCTCTCGGACGAAACGAAACATAAAAAAAGCTCGTATTCGTCTTCGCAGCGAGATAATACTCCCGAATGTCGAAGAACGTTTGTTCATGCTGCGTGTCTGTTTGATGTTAGGCTCAAGCGGCGCTAATGTACGACGCCGTTTTCGTTTTGGTCGAGGCGTTCAACAAGTTCCTTAGGAAGAAGCCCGATCGTAACAACGTCAGACGTACCGGAATTCCGGGCAGCAATCAGCCTACCAACGGTACGAGAACCCTCAATTGTAACAACAGTCGCGGTTGGGTAACGCCGTGGGAGTACGGCGATAAAATATCGAGACTTCTGAGAAAGGTGAGTCTGTAGCATAGAATCGGAATTCGTAATACGCGCGATCGATCCTAAATCATCGAAATCACGATTATAAAAAATATTGATCTAACCGATGCGTCTACAAAACCGACAAATTTTTTCCTAATTTTACGCGGTTCGTACGTGAAATGATAACTTCGGTCGAAAAGATAGCCCCTATTTATCCGAATAATGGCATCAAAATGAAATCTTCGCGTAGACACAATTCGCCTCTATTGTTAAAACACCGACGAAACGATTCGAACAATTTTCCTAAATTCAACGATTGAACGCGACTAAATGGAGTTGACTAAAGTCAACCTGGATCACTGTAAATATTTAAATCTACCTACGTACAAAAAAAAAGCGAAGCTTTGATGAATTCACGCGAGAAATTTCAATGGACACTTTTTTTATGTTTACTCTTCTCCCCATTTTATGCTGGAACGAAATTCAAATAAACGCTGTCAGTTAGATACTGACATCACCGCGTATGAAATAAAGATAAAAGAATTTTGACGTTACTCGTACAAATGACGCGAAATTATTGGCAGACTTACCTTGACGTACATAAAATACGAAACTAATCAATCGTACGTTACTCGAGTTTCTCGTGTTCTACGCTTCCAAGTGAAAATTTATTACCGTTCTATGAATTCGGTTCTCATGTTCTTCTCAATCTCGGATATACCTATGATATTAGCACGAATTCTCCCGCGACGCGTTACTGTGCCTGACAGTAATTGGCGTTTTCCTCGGTGCCTCGGAGCGAATTTATTCGCTCGTGGCCGTGCGAAACGATCCGTATGGATGACTTTAACGTCGTCGAAGGTTTCTTCAAGCCGTTTTGCAGAATGTGTCAATGCGCGTAGAAGGTAGTGTCGGCATCAGACATAAATCGTTACGGGAAATCGCACGTAAGAGATAAAAGTAACAAAATGGAGAGCACTTTCGAAACGTCGATGCAAAGTCACGGACGAAAGAACAATTCGTACACTTTTCGAAGTACGTGATTTACCATCCATTAGAACGAACGAAATGAGTTTAAAATGTTGTATGCGTTCAATTAAAATCGCGACAAAATGTACGATGTTTTACTTAGTATCGATACAACTCTTTCGTTTACATCTACCACGTCGTAAGCCGTATACATCGATGCGTCATTTCATACGTTTCGCGCGAACATTTAGTCGGCAGTTTGCATTTTCCCAGCGAATCTCGTTAAATGCAATTTATATGAAACTGGTAAATTAATCGACCGGAAACAGAACAAAGTTTCAAAGCCATTCGGTTATGGCGTACCAAATGACACAGGAATACGTTCGCGATTCGACGTAATTTCCCGAGACGAGAGTTCCTTCGTTTTCAAGCTTCAGACGAATCGCGTAAGATGCCGAAAAATTCGAGTGGTATCTCTTCGCTCTTCGCTCACTCGCTTTATTTTCAGGTTGAAATCGAAGGCCTGACGGGTGAAATACGGTTCAACGACGATGGACGACGACAAAATTATACTCTTCACGTCGTCGAGATGACCGTCAACAGCGCCATGGTGAAAGTATGTCAAACGATTCGCGCCTCTTTATTCTCTGCATTTACTATCAAAATTATTCTGCCGTCCGCTGTTGGAATCGAACTACGAAGTTGACGTTTGTAGAATCGTTTCAATGAGGAAAATATGCATACGTATACGCAATGTAACCCAGTCTTCGATGCACAGGGAAACGCTGCGTATCGTGACTGTAGAATCGCTCGTAACAACCGATCGACAAAAGAGACAAAATATTTGACCTTTTCCCCTATGCTAGCACGCTCGACCTTTTGTTTTTGCGAGCGTACGCGTATGAGATACCTGCATCGACCGAATGTTAATGCTTGTCAGCGCCGATTCACGAGCACCGATAATCACGTACGTGATACGTGATACGCGTACATGTCTCTTTCCGAATTTTGCAACAACAATCCGCAATTCGATAATACGAGACAATTTCACTTTTATCACACGGTTGTTTATTACAAAGTTAGTTATTGTTATTTATCGTATAGTTGGTTTTCTACGTCATAGTTTTTCATGCATCGATATTGCGTCATATCGATAGATATCGCTCGTATAAAATTCTTTTATTATATTCGTTTTGCGCGTGATATATACGCGGATATTATTGTAATACGTTAATTTTACTAATAGGTTGCCGAATGGACGGACGAGATTGGATTTCAAGCGATAGCTGCTAAATACGTGCGATTGCGTCCGCATACAGAAATTGAGAAGAACAAGACGTACATCGTGACCACCATAGTGGTAAGAAATATAATATTTAATAGACATATCGAAATTACCGACTTTCGAATCTTTGTCGGGCATCATCGAATTACGTTATTGCAAAAAACGAGGCACTGCAGATGTAGAGGGAAAATGTTGAAAGTACAAGAAAAGGTCTAAATCTATACGTACGAACGTATCTTTACATTTCGTACGGATTTAACGTTACAGGAGGAACCTTACATCATGAAGAAAAAATCAGATAACGGCGAAACGCTCGTCGGAAACGAAAGTTACGAAGGTTACTGTAAGGATCTAGCTGATCTTATCGCCAAAAAATTGGGTATAACGTGTAAGTATTTTCAAGATTAAAAAAATAACGTATAAATTTGTTCGATCCAACAGGTAACTGCTAACGATAATTCGCCTTTCAAATTGTCTTACCGTAAGAGACATTAAGGGAAATCAATTATGTTTGTCTTTTATCGTTCGCCGAACGCGTTAACCGAATTCTTAAAATAGCATATTCGAAGAAACTTTCAAGTTCATTGATTACGCTGGCCAAACTCTTAACACCTCTTTTATATATGCCACTCGATCCTTTCGTTCTAGCATCGAGATAAAATATAATTTCGTACTACTTTTTAGACGAGCTGCGGGTTGTAAAGGATGGGAAATATGGCACCGAGAATCCAGACGTTCCAGGCGGTTGGGACGGTATGGTCGGAGAACTAATCAGAAAGGTGAATATCGACGAGATCGTTATATCGCGCGGTTTATGCGAGAACTCGGTGAAAAAGGGCCTTTTATGAAACTTGGATAACTTACGAGCTCCAATGAAATAGAGGACGTACTGATCCACCTTCTTGAAAGAGTCGGGACTATTGATCGTCCAACTTGGAAGAAATGCAGCCAAAAAGCTGTTTTATCGAACGATGAGAAGTTCGCAAGCTCGCCGTCAGATGACTCGAGCTTGCAAGCTTCTCGACTACCTCCGGCTGGATTTTAAGCTACATCTAGTGAGCGACTTCGAAATTACGCGCGACCGCCACGATAGACGACGTTGGTATCGTGCATATTTATTAAACGATTAACTATGGATCAAAATCGTGTTTAAAACCATTTAATCCTCGTTAGAGCCTTCTTAAGTACAAAGTTCTCCGAGGAAAATACGTTTATCGTAGCACTCTCGCTTTATAACGATGCGCGAGATCATTTACGTACGCGTAAGTGTTCGTACATTATCATCCCTAAAATTCTTTATTCGTTGATGGTACAATGACGATGCAAAAAATGTTATAATTTTTTCTTCGGATAGGTAACATCCAGAAGGATCGAATATCGTCCGATTCCGTTTGATTTACATCGCAATGTTAATCGCGTAATAACGTTTATAAACATTATTTATGCAAAACTCCACCGACCGTTCTGTCGAACGTATAAAAACTATCTAAAAGGACGAAGAATAAAAGTATCGCGATATTTCTACGATAATGGGCTTTCCAAGGAGGATAAGCACGTTCACGTGGTAGTGAAATATTATGGAATAGGTTCTTCGTCGAGACGTAATCTCGCGCGTCGGGCTTTGAATTTCTGATTGGCACGAGTCTTGTTTATATTTCAGGAAGCCGACATCGCCATCGCCCCTATGACAATCACGTCCGAACGCGAGCGCGTGATCGATTTCAGTAAGCCCTTCATGTCGCTCGGTATCAGCATCATGATAAAAAAGCCCATCAAGCAAAAGCCCGGGGTCTTCAGTTTCCTCAATCCGCTGAGTAAGGAGATCTGGGTGTGCATCATTTTCTCTTACATCGGGGTGTCCATCGTCCTATTCATCGTCTCGAGGTGAGCGAAGTTATCGTCTCGATGCCTTTCGTCATATTATGCTCACTGACTATGAACCTACGTGCCCGAGTTAGATTTCATAGTTCCCGGAAGCATCTCACCCTTCCATCTAATTCTAAGTGCGTACGACTCCTTCGTAGGCGGACTCGCCGTACGACTCTTCCACTACCTTTGTCAAGTGGATACGATGCGTTTATAGGCAGACACGACAGACGCGTACCGAACGAAACGCAGTAGTCTACATCCACGTCCTCCGCGACCGAAATAACTAATCGTTATCCCAACGAGTACGAAACGACCTTGTACACTCGCACAGGCAAAATTATCGTCCCGTTTTACTCGGTTAGTTTATCAGAAATTTATTTATCCACGCGGTATAATCGTCTGCGCGAGCAGGCGCTGCGTAACGGAAATTTTATATAGAAGTAGGAGTATTTCTATCGCATAAGCAGTGATAGAAAAATGGCATTTTCAAAGGTACAAATAGGAGTAATTATTGCCGTTCGCTTTCCATCAAATTAATTTTAGTAATAATTAAACGGAGTTCGTTCGTGTTTTCGTTAAGTTCTGTTAATTTCAAGAAACGCATTATGCGTAAAGCTACAACGATTTACTTTCTTTATTGTCAATCAGTACATATAAGTTAATTGCGAAGCAGAAATTATACAGATTTTGTATCCTCTTCGATTCTGCTGTAACCAAATAGTAATTTTCGAAATCAAATTGACGTTGCTGCTGTTGTTCGCCAAAAAAAATCACATTTTTAATGATCTATTAACCCAATAACTGCCACATTTTTTTGGGAATTTTGGGGACCGTGACGGCTAACGGGTTAAAAAATGTATTCGATTATTTCTTCTTAATTTCACCGTTTCTTTCACTCCCGTGTACACCACGACAATCGTCGTCTTTTATAATTTTTATTCCCATTCACTTCGATCGACATTTTACCTCTGTGCTTAAGCTCCGGCCATCCGTAATTTCAATTAAATCCGATCGTTTATCGACTGGCGGCTCTTTATCCCGCGATGGATATCTTCGTCTCCTTCAATTTTTTTCCATCTATTCAAGCAACCTCTCTCGTTCGCGTACGAGCACGCAATTACACAACGCGTAATTACACAACGGCACTTTTATTTCTCTGGCCACGCCAAGGTGCCGCAGTTACGTGCAGAGGCACGGCAATTACGTGTACATTTATCGCGATTCAGTGGTCATATTATGCCACCGCGATGCGATAAATTCCCGCTGTTTTTATTTCAGGCCGAACGAGGTATTTGCGTTTCTTATCTATCGTGCGATTCTCATCGTCCGAACGAAACTAGGTTTCTCAACGATTACGACGACGGTGGGCAGTGCCGCGCGATATCTCAACGACGGTTATGCCTAATTCCTTCGTCGGCACGAGGCTCGATACACGTACATAAACAAGCCGTATATGCATACATCCTCGAATGCGTTTCTCGCTCCCTAGACATTCCTAGACATTTGCAAGTAGTTTAATCCGTAAAAACTGCGACGAGTGCGACGTTGCATCAAGATAATTATACTATGCTTCGAATTCGTTTCCCAGTTTCTAGCTTCGATGTTTTTGAAAATTATTCGAGCGCATCTACGTCGTCGAAACGTCATCGTAAGTATATCTTGTACTGTCACGATTTATCAAAAAATCTCCAATCGGTCCGTTGACTGTCGTTCCGTTCTATAAGCATTACAAAATTAAGAAAGGATTCATTCGATGAAGCTCGTAAACAATTCGCAGCCTATAAACGAAACGTTGCTGCTCTTTCCATCGCTCATCGTCGATATTTAAAATTACTAGACGTAATTTACGTAATACAATGTACGTATCGATAAATATGTCGCATCAAAGCACACGTATCCCAGAAACCCACGGACGATCCGTTTCTGTGTATTCGACCTCCCATCGTCTCTTCTTCTATCAATCGTGATTGATCGGAATGCGTCTCCTGGAATCACAGGAATTTTATCACGACATATTTTCTGTCCGAACCGCAGATTTTCACCGTACGAGTGGCGAGTCTTAACGATCACCGGCGGCACCGATCCAAACATGAGCGGCAGAAACGACCCCAACATGCAGCATCCGCACCCGCCCCCAGGATCGCCTCACATGCCGACATCGAGCATGGCAAACGACTTCAGCATCGTGAACAGCCTCTGGTTCGCATTGGCTGCTTTCATGCAACAGGGCTGCGACATTTCACCCAGGTAAAAGAACGCCCTGATTGTCCTAACGTCCGATTCATTCGTACCTCCTTTCTCGAATGGTCGTTGCTTTGGACAGTCGACGCAGCGGCAATCCAATTTTCCCTTGTTATCCAACGTTTTTTTACACGCGAGAGTTTTCCATCTCGGATTATCACGCGATACCCCAACGCAAAGGCATCGACAAGGCGCTACGTTTCTACGAGGCTTACGAACACGTCGAAGAACGCGTTTATTGACCTTGGAATTTTGTCTGGTACTGAAGACGTTCAGCTGGTAATTAATTTACCAGTAAAAGTATTAAAGTACTGGTTAAGTAGGTTGGTAAAGTAATTTTGTTTTTTTTTTAATGAAAAACTATTGGGAAAAAACGAAATTACTTTCCGAACACAGAACTTCGTTCTCTCTCTCTTACTCTCCTTCTCTCTTACGCTCTCCAGTGCGAACATCGAAAAACGCGTTTATCGAACTCGGACTCTTGTCAGGTACTCGAGACGTTTAGCCGGTACCACACGATCTACTTCGTAATAGGTGTGATAACTATTCACACGGAGTTCGACAGAATTTAGTCAGTTCGATCGATCTCGTATGGATTCGCTCTTCCTTATTTGACAAAATCTGATTCTCTCTCCTACCTACCTTCTCTGGCGTCGATTCGCTCCAGAGAGCGACGAAAAAAGAATCGTCTCTTCCGCCGTGTAGCTACGCGTCGTTTTGAAAAATGCGCTTGAAATGCATGGGATACGAGGGAGGGAGGGGAGGTGGTGGTGATGTAAGAAATTCGTTGGAAATTTTCAAGGCGTTGAATAGGATCGAGACGTTCAATGGCCGTTTAAACGGGAAAGGTAAATTCTGCTTCTCGAGGAAACGTCGAGGAGGAGGAAGAGACGCGAGGAAAGGACCGCGGTGAGCGTCTCGCTACCGGATAGGAATTAAAAAGTGGATTATTTATTTTGCGCGTGAGAGTACAAGGACGACAAAGACGACGACGACAGCCAGACGGTGTCGGCGTGTTCCCATGCGATGCCTCTCGACTTCGCCCCCCTCGATGGCTAATTATAGGCGTCCCTCCATTTACGTTTTCGCGACGTAAGCGCAGGTAAGTACATAAAGGAACGGAGGAGAATGGCTCCCCTTTTGCGCGAGACAAGTCGAGCGTGTACTCGGTTAATAGGATGAATCGAGTGAGATTCAAAAGGTTCCCCTCACGGCTTTTAAAATCTCTCGTGTAAACGGTCGGACGGCAGGTCGGTCGGTCGGTCGGTCGGTAGTCGGTTGTCGGTAGCTTCGTACCGTAGCGCGTCGAATTCGCCCGCGAGCCTGAAAAGGCCATTTTCGAATAATTAGCTGGAGGAATACGGCTTGAAAGGCGAGCGACGCGGTAAAACGACCAAGAGAGTGCCTCGACAGTTCACTGATAACGGCTCTTCGCTTTTCTCTCGTTCTTTCTTTCTTTCTTTCCCTCTCGACCGACCGACCGACCGACAGACAGACAGATCGAAGAACACGCCCATTAAGCGTACATCGATTTTACAACGAACGATCCGAGTAAACAAATAACGAATAGTCGTGGTGTCGACGACCGCGTGGCCAGCACACGCACACGCGCTCATACATTCACGACGCGTTTCGCGCCAAAGTTAACGCAACTACCGACGGAATGTCGATTAATTAAACTCCGCTTCGTTTATCGAATTAATATCGGCGACTCTGCGTTACCTGTTGTTAAAGGAAATAACGGAGAGCTCGACCAAGAGAAAGGGATGTTGTGGAGCAAGAGGAGAAGGTGGAGGAGGAGGAGGGATTCGAATCGAGCGCGGATAGAAACCATAAATTTTTGGCACGGTTGTTTGTACGCGTATAATGAATTTTCATCGAGATACGATCGCGCTGATAATACCATTTTCCGTGGTAATCGATATGGTCGCCGAGAAAATTCGTCGATCGAGTTTACAATTTTTTTTCGTTATCGTAAAAATCGTAGAACTTTTCAACGTTCGTCGCAGTCTCGTAAACGTCTTTCGAAAGAAACTCTTGATCGAATATATCGTGAGAACTAGGAAGTAAATGTCTCGGTGTTTCATAGTGTAATATTTAACTTTATTAATACTCAGCCAAAGTATTAATTAAGTATTAATTAAAGTTTCTCAACAGACCGCGTCATCCGTAATATTACAAGTTATTTGAAATGATATTTTACAGAACGTAATGAGTCTTTGTTGAATTATCATAGACGTAGTATAGAAACATGGTTTATTAAAAAAGTTGCGGTTAGTCGTACCAACTTGGACAAATAGTCGTTGTCTTTTGCCTTAATCGAACAACGTTCATGGCGTTATACATATACCTATATATATATATATTATTTTTTTTAAATACGCGTTGTTCTTGCGCGACGTCGACGCGATTACCACACGTCACGGAAAGAGAACCAATGACAGGGATGGGAAAAACAACGGCGACGGTAACGTAGTGGAGGGGAACGGATTATCATTCGACGAGTTTCACGGGACGACATTTGGCCGAGTTTTGCAGAATTTCGCCATCGAAATCCTGCCGTTCCTCGCAATCTCGTGCCACGTGTAATTTAGCGCGGACTTCGTAATCGTGTCCGCGATTACGCGAGCGGCCATTCGAGGGCAGCTCATTTGAATGAGCGTGTCGCTCGTGCTCCGGCAAAAATTCCACCGACGACACGCGCTCCTGCCGACGCCATTCGTTTCGCCCTTTTGCCGGAGTTCTCCCGCCTCCCGGTCCCAACGTTTACCTCCTTGTTTTCCCCGACGACGACGACGACGACGACGACGACGACGACGACGACGACGACGCAGACGAGGAGAAACAGATGTATTGGATTGATGCGTATAAAATGTCGGATTTTTAAGCGAATTCATAAAACTGCATATCTTTTTTCAAAAGCTGTATATTTAATCAAAATATGCTCCGTTTGCTTTAATAAACTTTTCCAAACGAGATTTTAACGCATAGATGCCTGTCTTAAAGAAATTCTGATCTTTAGAATCAATGAACTCCGATATGGAATTTTTCAGGTTGTCTTCATTTTCACACCGTTTAACCTGTAAGATCGGAGAAAAACCAAAAGAGAGATTTTTCCAAGCAACGCTGCATTTTTCGATCGTCAACGGCATTCTCCCCAATTGCCTGCTTTATATCGCGTTAAGCAATTCAAAGCGAATAACAAAATGAAACACCGTTGAAAAAATCTTCTTTGTTGAAATGTAGCTCTGGCAATGGACTGTACGACTATGAACGAGATTATGTCAAAAACACAAGCACAACGAAAAGAGGGAGGCAAACGTTCGCCTGTAAAAAAAAAATCCGACTTTTCATATGTACCAGCCTAATAGATCGAGACGAAAGGCGAGAGGTATCGATCGAATGACCAAATTCGCGTATCGTGAAACGCAAAACTAACGTGCCGTTGATGAAATAATTCGAGTGTGTCGCGTCCGAGTGTAAGAAGAGACGTTCGCTACGAGGTCGAGGAGGGAAAGAAGAGAAACGCGAAGAAAGGATACGAAGAAAGAGACGCGATAATCACGCGCCATCGGACGCGTTGATAAGAAAACGCGTCTCCGTGCGCGCGTTTCCGAACTGCCAAATGCGCGCTGATTTCGAAACTGGGTCTCGATTAATTTGCATGTGCTCGCGCGGTGGCTCCGCTCGAGTGTCGCTCGGCCCCGCCATGTTAGTCTCCTTGATTAATGGTTTAAATATTCGCGCTGTTGCGATATGAATTGTAAATTTCGCGTTACGCTTCCACGACACCCTCCTACGTTCTATTCTACCCTGCCCTCCTGGCCCCGGGACACCGCCCAACCACCCTCCTGCCGAGCCGAGTTCCGCCGTCTTGCCGTTCCTTTCCTATACCTCGACGTATTTTTAATCTCGATAAACCTGTGGAACCGCCCATTACGTAACGAATGACGCGGATACGTGGCGCTTTTATCGCGATGCGTGTGCACTTGGACGTGAAATAAAGGGCGAAGGTAAGGTATTCGAAAGAGTACGCCTTCTTTAAGAATTTATCCCGCCATTTTCGGGCGTTACGAAAATGGGGCGGAAAAAAGTACGGAGTAGAAGATGCGTCGGTAGCGATATTTTGTATCGTCCTATCGTCTGTTCGATGGGTGGCTTATCCGATTTTATTGCTCGATGTTAAATTTGCGGAAAAATGCGGTTGAAAAATTTGTTTACTCCGCAACGCGCGCGCGCGCGCGTGTGTGTGTGTATGTTAATTGAGGTTCTCCGTAGACTCCGAAATCCATGCACGCGACGTAATAAGCTACTTTCAAAGCAAACTCTTCCTTCTAATACCTCGTAGTACCGCGTATACAAATTTGACTAGCAGGTAACAGCTTCCGACGTTACACATATCAAACCTTGTCATAGTTTCCCTCCACGTAATCAGTTGTTTGATTATGCATCCTAAATTTGCGCAGAAATACGTACGTATTTTGAAACGTAATAATTCCGTTTCGTCGGATATCGTTCGAGCGAATCGAATCTATCAAGAAACAACGAGATAGAACCGAAGAAAATTATAACATGCCAATGTTATCGATGGAAGTACAAATTCAATCTCGCGATTCTACGCTTAAGGATTCTTTTCTTTACTGCGACCTATCGGAAATTTACTGAAACTTTTGTATTCGATGAAATTACTTTCAAGACGATTGCCAAGATCGACGCGCGTATACAGATATTCGAACCGAAAACAGATCGATAGTACATCTCGATTGTTTTCAGCGCAATAAACATGGAAGCGGAGATATTTCGTTTTATTTCCCAATTTTTATCCGATCGGTCCATCTTATTTATTTCTAACCAATGAATTATGAATATTATCATTCGTGATTATCAACGTAATTATTTCATCTATATGTTATCAATAATTCCTATTTAAAGCTCGTAACATTCGAGTCGTGTATTTTGAAACATTTTACTAATTTACGAAACTCATTTTATAAACAATATATTCGAGCTAATTACTGCGATATAACGCGAACTAAGATTAAATCGATCATGGATATTCTATGTTGATTCTATTTGATAACGGTAATTTATTGTCGTTCACGTATAACACACGCACGCACGAATGCATTATACCTAACTATTACAAAGGACTTTATCGCGATAAACAAGGCAATGAAATATATACGTATGTGTTATATGTAAACGCAGGTCGATATCGGGCCGAATAGTGGGCAGCGTTTGGTGGTTCTTCACCCTCATACTCATATCCTCCTACACGGCGAATCTGGCAGCGTTTTTGACCGTCGAGAGGATGGTGGCACCGATTAATTCGCCGGAGGATCTCGCCTCGCAGACGGAGGTTCAATATGGTACCCTGTCGCACGGCTCAACCTGGGACTTTTTCCGAGTGAGTATTCGACCAGTGTTCATCGAATGCCATCGTTGACACGACCGAAAGCAATAATTAATCTTTACGATCCAACGGCGACTCTTGTAATCATACCGTGGCCGTAGATTTCCTATTAGGATGCTACTTAAAATCAGATCAGAAAATCGATCCTTTTACTTCGTAGCGAGTAAACAAGCATTTTGTATTCCTTCATATATTTACGTTCGTATTTTTTGTGCGTAATATTTAAACAAAATAACTTACTTATACTCCAATGACGAGTAATTTTTTTAGATTTATGATCAACAGAAAATTTATATAAAATGGCGCGCATCAAATGTAACAATTTTGATAACATTTAAAACGAGGCAGTATCGACAGTCGGCATCAAAACATAAAATCGCGTTCTGGTGGAATCAATACAATAAACCCACACCATTCAAATATCATACAAATTCTTACAGTGCGAATGTAGTTCGAAAGTATTCATACCACGCACAAACGTATTTTTACATATGCTATGAGCACTCAAAGCGTTAATGAATTTGATCATTTTATAGTGAAACGGTAGGTATCCGTAAAACCTATTTCGGATTGAATACTTTTCCATCCACGAAGTATGCTTAGTACTGCAACTAATAAAATTTAATGGATTCATTTTTTATTATCAAAAGCATATAGAGTAATCGATTAAACGATATTTTGACTTGTATATATTTTCTTTCGAATATATAAATATATCTTATGTGACGAAGGTGACAGAGTTTAACTTATACGTACTCGTATATGGTTTCACAGTACATAACGAACAGATTTACCGAACGCATGAGTTCGTGATACTAAAAGGATCAAATTCATTGATGCGTGACAAGATCAATCAAGTGCACGCGTAATTAACTTGCGATGAGAGAAGCGATGTCATGCAAATGCGATTGTGTAACGATGAAGAGCACGCATGACTTTGAACGAAATGCTATCGAGCGTCTATTAGTTCATCGTGCATTTCTCTTTTTATTTATCGATGATGAATACAAATAACGAGAACGAAAATATACAGTGAATATTAAGTAAATCATAAATCATTAACCGAATATTTTCACTTCAATCCGCTGCCGCGATTAATAATTATTTTTTTCATAAATTGTAATGTATCTATTGGGAATGAAAAGAATATAAAAAATTATTTGACAAAGGAAAATTGCATAACTGGACATTGAAATCGTCGCTGAGAGACCCGATAGGATTAATGGACGATGTGACAAGGGTATTAAAATTGATCTTGCTTCGCGCGTTCATCCGTCAACATTTACGTAACGAATGTTCAAACAGTGCCACTGATCAAAATCTGTTCTAGGGGTTTCATTAAATACATACGTCACATATTCGTTTACGATAATGCATCGAATATTTACTCGATGCGCTTGTCTTATTCTTTGTGTCTAATTGCTTGTTTCGCGTTTACAGAAATCGCAAATCAGTCTCTACAATAAAATGTGGGAATTCATGAATTCGCGAAAACACGTTTTCGTAAAGACGTATGACGAAGGAATTCGAAGAGTGAGAGCGAGCAAGGGAAAGTACGCTCTTCTAATGGAGAGCCCGAAAAACGAATACATAAACGAGAGGGAACCATGCGATACGATGAAGGTCGGCAGAAATCTGGATGCGAAAGGCTTCGGTGTCGCGACGCCACTTGGCTCACCTCTTAGGTAAGTTATCAAAAAGAAGAACGTCTAAAAAATTTGTCTGATTTTAAATGCATCTAACTACTTACAATTTCAATTAGAGACGCATTACAAATTAACCTTCCATAGACGGAATTTGGCAGTCGTAGCACGATATCGACAAATATCAACTTTCAGATACGATATAACAGAAATTTTACAATGTCCAATAATTTTGTTAAGACAACGATATTTTGTATGAAATATATTTTGAAATGAAATGAGATTTGTACACTATAAAAGATAGAAAAATCGAAAAGTTACGATAATTAGATCGAGCATATCTAAGCGTAACTTTAAAGTCACAAAAATAATTATATCGTAATGAATTCGACGTCACGAAAATGAATGTTGTCTAACAAAGAATAATAATAATAATAATAACAACAACAACAACAATAATAATAATAGCGAGCAAACAGACGATACAATTATCGAAAGATGAAAACGAAAACGAATCCATTAATTAGTCGATAAGTTTTGATGTCGCTATGATTATACTTGCGTTATTCTTGATAATAACACGTATCGTTTATCGATACTATTAATTAACGACGACGAGCTCTCAAACGATTAAATCACTGATTTAGAGTACTCATTGTCGACCAAATAGAACGAAACTACCATTAATTACTGATCGCAAGTGTATTATAATTGTTGATTATTAATTAGCAATATCTACGATATCGCTAATTACGAATATGAAACGAATCAATTCAATATTTATCTATCGTTTGCGATCGACGCGACATTCGGCATTTTCTTACCAATTAAAATTGACCGATCGACTCATTGCAGTAACTTACAACAGCAGTTAAAATTATCTTAAACAAAAAAAATCAGTGATCGAACGAATCAAAACACAAATACACTTGAACGATACATCGTAGATACAAAGACTAATAATTTCGTCACGTCATTCGCGATGTCAATCTAAACTCATCGACGCTTTTCTCGTCTGTTTATGTCACATCTTAATGGAAAGTGAATAATTAACGCAGTTTCATCGTCATCGAAACGATTCGCCTCTCTCGTCCACGCGACAATATTTCTCTTCCTTTATGCGCAACACTACCACGATTAAGCGTGTCTCGTCGTGTTCGTCTTTTTTCGTTTCGGCACGATGCGGCATCATTACGCGCAATTAGCATAGAAAAACGCGCGTATCCTTCTTTTCCATATCATTACCTTAGGGAAAGTAGAGCTTAATATCAAGCCTGCAGATGCACAGTGCGTTCCAGGTTTTCCCGCTTCCCCTTCGTTTCTTCATCTTGACGTCGAATCTCTATGAAACTCTCGAAGCTACGCACGTAGTCAAGCTCTTGAGCCATTGAAGGAACTTCGAGCTTCGACGACGAGCTTTTAATTAGTTTGATCGTACGTACGATAAGCAGGTAGACGCCCAACTCCTTCGCGATATGTATATCGAGCCCGCGATACGAGATACAACCTTTTGTCTCGTACCAATTTTTTCGATATTAAACGACGTAAAGTATAAATTATAAAAAAATAATTTGCATATTTGATCGGCAGATATCGCGCGTGGACATCGATTTTCTCTAAGTCTTCTTTTTTCGTTCGTCGATCCTACTCTTTCGAGTCACATCGTTACAATGAAAAGTAGTTTTAATCGTAGTATAAGAAAACAATTTTATTAATACGATCGGTAGGATGTACAAAACGATACTAACGATACGCAATTTCACGACTCTTCCAAATTAATTGATAACATCAAGAACATCCTTCAATGCATCGAGAACGAATGTATACTTGTTTCGGTTAACATAGGTCGAGACTTCTGATTTCATCCAATCGACGATCGAACCTCGAGTGAAATTCGGTCGATAAGATCGCCGATTGATCGTAAATATGTGAGCGTTCTTCGGTCTTCCTCGCATTGCCCGCTCCAGTTTGAAGCAGAAGATCCTAAATCTGTACTTTGATAAGGATATTTACTCGAAACGGCTTCGTTCGTCGCCTCCTTTTTCCCCCGTAAAACGTTTCTAGCTTTTTATGTATTATTATATATTTTATTGCACTCAGGTAACTAAATCGTACGAAATAACATCGAATCGAATACATTATCGTAAATTGAATCGCTATTACGATATCGCAGAGACCCGATCAACCTGGCGGTGCTGTCCTTGAAAGAGAACGGCGAACTCACGAAGCTGGTGAACCGTTGGTGGTTCGACAGAACGGAATGCAGACACGGGGACAAGCAGGACGCTTCGAGAAACGAGTTGTCACTGAGCAACGTAGCAGGGATATTTTATATCCTCATAGGTGGCCTGTTACTAGCCCTCACTGTAGCCCTGCTGGAATTTTGCTACAAATCGCACACGGAAGCGACCAGAGCGAAGGTAGTAAAGCCACAGGCGATCGTCGCCGGAGATTGGTTCGGAACGATTTCTCGAGCTTCGCTCGTTTATAAAATATAGAGACGATCGCGGTGTTTTTTTTTTTCTTTCCTTTTTCTTAACATACATCTCAACGATCAATGTATCGGTAAGAGACACTTAACCGAAGTATCTCGCGTTATTCTTCTCTCTTTTTTCATAGAAAAAAGTCGTTTAGAGCCTGACGACGATACGTCGTTACTTGGAAAAGTTTCCATTCAAGAAATACGAAGAACGATATATCTCGTTCGAGATGCAATTGCATCGACCGTCTAACAGTGAAAATGCAGTTTTTATAGCTTCTTACGTCGTTGGTAACGATAAATATTTTGTATGCCAATTTCTGTTCACACGAGTAAAAGATTCAGTTATTATTTAAACGATTAGAGAAAGTTTTATATAAACTAAAAACTAATAATTTATTGTCTATATTCACCTTCTCGCGTAACGTCTACAATATAAAAATATGTAATAGACGCTCAGGGAAGTGATAACTACTTAAATAAACAAACAAACGATAAACGTAACGTCTACAATGGTAATTCTAACAGTCTTAAAATCTCTTGAAAATAAAAGCCGTGCATTAGAAACACAGTCGCTTTTTCTGTGCATCGTTCGAGCGTAGACGATTTAATTAACAATTTACTAGGCGATTAATAATATACTTTTATACGATACATTTTAAAAGAAAGCAAAACAAGCAGCTGGAGCTATTTAAAGGAAACCTGCATTTTCATCGTAGGCGTTATTTTCGCATCCGTCGCTAAAACGGTTGAACTAGTCGTACCGATACATGGACGCGACAACACGTCGAGATAAATTGAAAAGAAAACGCTGGGCAGCGTATAATCGAACTCGCGATCGAAGCGAAAATAATATCGACCATCTTCGGTGGATTACGCGTGGCTGAATGTCTTTCAGATACCATTGTCGGATGCGATGAAGGCCAAGGCCAGACTGACGATCGGTGGTGGTCGAGATTTCGACAATGGCCGGGTAAGTAAAGCAATACGATCATAAAACCATATCACATACATACATACGTACATACATACATACGTATCTCTGTAGTTGCTTTATGACGAAAGACACCGAACCAACGAACGTTTCACGAATGCGATACTTTTCAAATCCGACCTGGAAATAGAACCAACTCGTTGCAAATTATTACCTATATTCCGCGAGGAAGCAAGAACAGATATTTCGATCGTTCATTGATATTTTCGTGCATGGGATTTCGCAGTTGAAACGAATATCGTGTCTCGAGTCATAGGATGTTCGATGTAATACGTACGATACGAGAGATACGGTCGACAGACTCACGTATAATTAAATCTCGTACGGTGTTTTATAAACCTATATACAATTATACATATTAACATGATTATATATATATATATACTGAAATATATACATATACATATTTAGTCGATACATAGAGTACGCTTGGCATGCAGTTAGCAGCGTGTAAAACACCCTCCCGTTCGTTCTCGAACGTAGAAACGAACACGGAGAAGCAACGATCGATCGTTTCAATTCTATACATATCTTATAATATACATACATATATATTGTATGTACATGTGTATATATATACACGTATCGATAGCTGACTTGGTAGCGAACGAAATTAATCGGCAGAGGGGAGCTCTTAAACGACTTACACGACTCTATGGTACTTGCAAATGTCGTAGGGAAGAACGTTACGATGTAAAATATATCTATATCTATATATATATATGTATATACACATAGAGAACAACATGCGTGCAATGTGCGGCTGGCTGGATGTGTTGCGCTCTTTTTTTTCTCTCCTTCCTGTTTCATTCGATGGTTGCAGGAGGCGTATCGCTCGTTTGCGCATTTCGTTCTACTTTTGTTTTTGTCTCTAGTGGTACGGACTCCAGAGTTAGACGGAGGATGCATGCGCCTTTCCCGGGACCATATGTGAGTACTTTAACCCGTTAATTTTAATCCCTCACTCACTCGTATCCTCGTCTACTTACGCTTTTTACGTCTTTCTTTCCGAGCCCCATATCTACGCAGACGATCGTCCCACTTGCTCCCATCTTCGCATCGCCGTCACGAAACGCGCGTCTGGCTTCTTCTTACCGCAACGCGCTTTATTTAACGTCGCTCGACTCTTCGTCGCACGATCTTCGAGCTCGTGCAACATCGACAAATATCAACCTTCGGCTGCGAATAACTCCGCTGTAACGAACGCAGCGATTCGAATATACAAAGGTATATTTTTGGTAATCATCGGGAGACGTTACGAAGCGAGATGTGTGAGTCGCGAAGATCTGGAAAGTAAAAAAACCGCGAACAAAAAATTCGATCAGTTCGAATATGTCGCGAGCTTGTAGAGCAGAGATGGTCAACCTTTTTATACCTACCGCCCACTTTTGTATCTCTGCTGGTAATAAAATGTTCTAAACGCCCGCTAGTTTTACAGTAACGGCCATTTACTACCAGTATTTTACGGTTAGTTATTACGAGTAGTTATTACGGAGATTCTACCAGTGGAAGGGCAGTTTTGCTTTATAAAATTATGCTTTATAGATAAACGGTTAAGTTAAGGTATATAAACTGAAACGTCCACCATGGAAGCTTAAACGCCCACTAGTGGGCGGTACGGACAGGGTTGACTACCCCAGCTGTAGAGGGTTAACGAAGGAGGATCGCTCGAAATTTGGGCGAGCTTGCGACTCGTTCGCGCCACTGCGCGATCGATGGGAAAAGAGAAGGAAGGAATCACGTCGAACTCGTGGATACGAGGGTGCACTTACTCCGTCATCCGGAGAATTCGTAGAAATCCGATTGGAATCGAGGCGTTTTTAATCGAAGCAATTCACCGATTCTGAAAATTACGAACCCTCCGTTTGCAAGTACCGATGCAAGCCGCCCGATTCGGCCCGTGCGACGGACAGACGTTCGGCGAGATAAACGCCCAGTATTCGTCGTAACGAGTCCTTTCCTTTCCGCTCTCTTTCTCTCCTCTTGTGTTCTTGTCAGATGCATGCGGGAACGATGTCTCTTTACAAAAATCTCGAGCGTCGCGCGAAGCGTCATTCGTTTATCTCGATAA
>JAITYT010000291.1:552908-566739 GCA_025433975.1 Liostenogaster flavolineata | reverse complement strand
AGAGAGAGAGAGAGAGAGAGCCAGAGGTAGGAGGTTAAAAGCGGATGGATTTTATCGTCGGTATTTTGCCTTCCATTTTGGACGTAATCTTGCGCGATACAGGTCATCGCGTATCGTCCGCGCGTTTCGACGTACGTTGGATAGGTAACTGCTTCTCCGTGTCGGGAAGCGTTCTTTAGTTTCATGGCATTTTTACGATTCACCGAGGAAAATGGGGCGGGATCGGACCGTTTCTGCCGGCGCTGTTGTCCATCTTCTTCTTCTTGTCTCTCTTTTCCTCTTTCTCTCGGTCAAGAAAAGTCAACGGGATATTTAGGTGAAGTAGACCCTCTCGAGGACGAGGATCGATCCTACGATCGAGGGATTCCAAATGCGTCGCTATCGTTTTTATTCTATATTTTTATTTTTTTTTTATTTTCTTAAAATTTCTTTCTTATATCCTGAACGCCGTCTCGTACGATCTTTAATCGAGAATAGGCGTGGCGTCTCGCTTAGTATCCATCTATTATAATTTAATTTTTCTCGATCGAAGCGACGGCAAGCCGTTCAAGGCTGAATATCGAGCGTGAGCCTCTTCGTTACCGTTTCTCGTGCAATTTTGCGGCTTTGCAAAGCGATGGAAAGTAATGGAAGGCGTATTTTTGTTGCGTCAAAAGCAGAACGAAGGAAAGAAAGAAAGGGAACGGAGAAGAACTACTTCTACTTGCTTTTCTTTCGAAGCAAAACGATAAAAGCTTATAAAAACGACATTGGCAGAAAACGTGCCGCCTAGGACGATGAAATAAGATCTATCAACTGCAACGGGCTCCTCCTTGGTAAACGTCGTGCCAAGAACGAGAACTATCGCCACCGCCGCTCGGGAAGGAAAAAATAAGTAAGAGTTGGGATGCTGGTGCAAAGACGCGAGAGAAAATCTAGAAGGAAGATCGATCGATCAATTTGGTGGACAAGAGCGCATTTTACCGCTGCTAAAGTCGCGGTTGAAAGTTTGGGAGCTTCATCGATCGGAAAGTTACAAATTGAAAGTTTCGTTACCTTTCGTAGCAAAAAGATTCGACGTGAAACTAAGAACTGTATCGCGGTACGAAGTCTCTCGATGCGCGGAATGAACCGGGCCGATCGATCGATCGATCTTTCGTGATCAAATCGCGAAAATCGCGTACGATCGATCGAAACTCGTCGATTCTTCCGAAGATATCACAAGGCGACACTTGGACGACCATAGGACGACTATCGTGCTCGGTTAAATTCCAACGACTCGTTGCTCCTCTTTGTAAAGATATACCGATTGATTTCGATATATTCGTGTCGATCTCGCGGAGATCGTTAACAATTTCCACGATATTATTTTCGATATTCTAAGCGCGTAATGACGAAGTAACGATAAATGTGGTTACATAAGATAACACGCTTGTGATCATTTTCTAATTACTGCCGCCTGACGATATTCATTCAATTTTTACAATTATAAACATTTGATGCTCTCCGGTCACTGATCGTCGTGACAGTCAACGCGGTAACACTGAAATATGCCGAATAACGCGACCAAATTGAAAGAAACGTAATCTAATCACTATAAAAAGAAACTAGACGACGGAAGGGCACGTGCACATAATTTCACCGTTCTTCGTTTTTCACTCGCTACACGACGACGAGTTCAATCGGTAGCCAAGGGAGAAAGCATCGCGACTACTCTCGCATCCCTGCGTCTCTCAAGGACAGTTAAAACCGTGGAAGTCGTAATTGCGAATTGGGAGGTCGAGATGAAAGAACGCCGACGAAAAATCGAAGCTCTACGCGAGTGGATCGGCGAAGGGCGAAAATGGGTTAAAACGAGCCCGTGTCCCGTGGGACGTGGCTTGACTCGGCCGTGAGACACCGATTCCTATCCTACTCCTAGATCGAACAGCGCCGCGGAATCTCGATTGTGTCGAGGAAATCCGTAAACGAACCGAAAAGAGGTCGCCGGCACGCCTACGACGACGCATGAGAACGGCATCGCACGCGTCAACTTCATGGAGTCGACGATGAAGCCAATCCTTTCGACGTATTCGGTCTTCGTCGTCGTCGTCGTCGTCGGTAAGGAGAGGCAACGCAGGCGCAGAATCCTTGTTTATATCGGTGCTGGCCGGTGAAACGAAGAGTGGCCGAACGGAGAGGGTACGAACGCGACGGAGACGGACGAAAAGCAGGTTGGATCGGTGAGAGTGGCAGCGAGGGGAGGAGAGTCGAACGTAGGAGATGTAAACGGCCTGAGGGATGAAGAAAGAGAGAGAGAGAGAGATATGGACGAAAGGGAGAAGTGGGGAGCGTAGAGGGCGGAGAGAGACACGAGCGAATACAGAACGCACGAGTCGAAGAGAAAGGGAGGAGGGGGTGAAAATAGAAGTAGGAGGGGGAGGAGGGAGAGGATCCAACGGGAGCAGGTAGAGGAGAGGGGAGGAAGGGGGTCGGAATGGATGCTAAATATAGACAGGGTTGCCAGGTTGGAGAAACAGCCGCCGCCCCTTTGAGTACCGGGAACGGTTTGGTTCGGGCCGTGAGGGTGCAGATGTCGAGGGTGGTGGGGGTGGTACGGCGCCGCGGGGTTGGAGGGTTCGGCAAGGTCGCGTCATTGATCGTGGGTGGAAGGGGTGGGGCGGTATGACGCTTCGAGTGACGTCATTGCTCGCTACTACCTGCAGGGCCGTCTTCTCTCTCTCTCTCGCCCTCGTCCTCGCGCCCCTTCCATCCTTTCCATCTTCTCCGCGCGTATCTCCGGCTCTCCGACGTCGTTTCTCGTTCTTCTCGAATCAGCAACCGCCTTCGATGGAAACGAGCTCCAGCCGGAACGTTTCGAACGAGAAACGGAAGTCTTCGTCGTCGTTGTCGTCGTCGTCTCGTGTCTTAGCTCGCGAACCTTTCCATTCTCTTTTGTTCTTCCTTCTCTACTCGTTCTTCTCTTTCTTCTTCTTCTTCTTCTTCTTCCGATCTTAGAGTCGTTACCTGCCTTACCTTCCTTTCTCTCTTCCCCGCGGCCATCCTCGCCGTCCCGATAACTCTCTGTCGCTGGCAGAGCGCACCTCTTTGCTTTGCTCTTCCTTTGGCCCGCTTTTACTTTGTGCGCGGCTGCGTTTCGCATCGGACGGACATGTACCCAGCAGCACCAGCAAGCTACGGCTCTTTCTTCTCCTTTATTCGCATCTGTGTACTCAGTTAATGTCTTCCGTAGCTTCAGGCCGTAAGGAGGACGTCGACGACGACGACGACGACGGATCCACCGAAAGAAAGGAACGTGCGGCCGGTGTTCTCTCTCTCTCTCATTTTATCTCTTTCTTCCTCTAAATTTAGTGTCTGCACCGCCCCGGTCACCGAATGCTACGATCAAGAATTGATGATAATTGGCGAGAATCGTTAAATCGGTCGACTTCGACTCCTAGAAGGCGTTCCACGATGAGATCGGACTCTCTAAACGTCGTCTACGATTAGCCGCTAGCCCTTCTGCGATAACGTCGCCGAGAATGGTGAATATCGACGGCGTAACTACGATATCGACGCGAAAAGTTCGCGGAATTGTTGGGATTCCGTAGGGCGGTCGTCGTACGCGTTTCACGAGAAACGGCAAACCGCGAGGTATTCAAATGGCTCGTACGAATCACCTATGTGCGGAATGCATCGTAAATGCGAGAGCAATTCGTGTCGTTCTTATATAATTAATGCGCGTACTTATGTGCTTGTGTGCGTGTCGCGCGAGAACTCCGTGTAAATAATCGTACTTGTACTCGTTTAAATAGATTCGTGTGTACTATGCATTACTGAATTTGACCTACGCGTACGCATACGCCTATGCGCGTCTAGATGAATACAAATAAAACAGTGTTACGAAGAATTAGAAACACAGAGAGAGAGAGAGAGAGAGAATAAGAATCGAGTGAAAATACGTTTCTTCCGCGTCTCGATGAAATGCAAAATTCGAAGGCGCGTGACATACGGAAAAATGAAAAAAAAATCGAGTTCGTATCTCGACGAGAAACGGAACGTTTCGACGATGCATAGGAAACGTCGATCGATCTGCGAAAAATAAAATAACGCGTAAAGTTGACAAGAAAAAAAAATAGAAGGTCGTGTGAAAAATTCGTCGTCGCAATTTCGTTCGTGTCAAGGTGAGAATGTTGATGACGCGAGGATCGATCGATGAACCATACGATCGCGAATACACGTAAATTCGATGGAAGAGAAAAGTCGATTACGCGTCGAACCGACGACGAAGGAGAGGAAAAAGAAAAAAAAAGAAAAAAAAAAAGAAAGAAGGTCGTTTGACGCGACGTAGAAGATCGTTCCACGCGCGATCGAACGGCGAAAGAGAAAAGATCCTCCTTCGGTCCTCCTCGATTTCTTCGCGGATCGACGAACAGTCACGACGTCAGTCAGAGACACGACGTCGTGACGCTCGCTTCGTTCGCGCCTCTCACCTTAAAGCACGACTCGAGCTTGGCATTTTGCTCTCGTGGCGCGGTGTGTGCTTTCGACACGGCCCACGGCAAATCGAGAACGAATCCATGCAGCGAACGCGCGGTAGGTATACAATTTTCCTCCGCCCGAGGGAGACGCGTTTCCTTCGCGTTTTCACAAATAGGCCGTATAATGCCGCGCTCTACCTCACGACAGAAATATCGGACTATTTCCGTCCCCGAATACGTGGGAGTTAATCACGTTTCGCATTAACGCTTTCTGTCTCGCGCCGTTCGGCAGAGTCTCCGAACGGGGCCGAACTTCCGCGCTATTTCCATCGGTCTCGATGCCTAATAATTTTCTTCTCGAGCACTCCTACCTTTTCTCGATTTTCCATTCGGATACTCTTTCGGGATATCTCTCCTACGCTACGATCCCCAAGTTCTTCTTACGCCCTCGTCTTGCCCGAAAAGCGTGGCTGAAACGAATACGTCTCGTGACTTTTTTGAAATATTAAAACAAGGACCTTCCGGATGCTCGTCTCGTTCCTTTTCATTTCGCCTTCATGCGCTATACGCGCGTTCGCCTGCGTATTCCGCGTACGCTTCGACGCGGATCCTTGGCGGATGCGTGTCCGCTAATGGTAATTCGGCTACTTTTAACGAAAAATTAAAACTGTTCAAGATAAGACATCAACGAATACCGTAGAAATCATTCGGAAGAAAATTCGTTTACGTGGCATCAAAATATGAGTGTTCAAGATGGTCTCCTACCTGACCCTCCCAAAGCTCTTCATTCAGACAGCGCGCATCGAGTCGGCCTACCAAAAAATTATTTAAACGTCTCAATGAAGCTGATATTTACTCAAAAAAAAATTTGTTCTCACAACAACGGTCCGATAATTAAAACGACCTCTCGTTTCACAGGAATAAAGCTCGTACCATCCTCGAACAGGCGAGGAGCAGTACGCTAAGTAATTAGTTCGTGAGTTTTTAATCAAATTCAACGATCATCGAATCGTTAGTATATCGTCTACGTTCGTACTTCATTATGCGCTGTTCCCTTGCGCGTGCATTTCTATTCATGAAATTAAGAACCAAACAAGGCAAACGAGAAGAAGATAACCGGATCTCTCTTTCTCTTTTTCAACGCGAGAAGAATACTACCATTTGTGTTTTCGTTAGCGCGTGCGTCGTTTCCTCGTTATAACTTTCGATGGAAGTACAGGACTCCAATTTCGCTCGAAGTACCGTCGAACATCTCAACGTATTCTAACCGTACGTGACCATGCGCGCTTGCACGTCACGCATCTACGAATTACAAATCCCTTTGTCATCCTCCGCGTCTAGACGTCACCAACGCAATAATTCGACAAAATTGACTCGACGACTTAGACATCGTGATCGTAACGTCTTCAGCCGTGTAATAACGCGCGTACTCGTAGCGAGCTGGTACATGTGGTACGGATGTGACAACGAAATAAACGACGGCGGATAAACGAGAAAAAATCGAAACGACTATAGAGCAGTCGATTAACCAGTTAAGCCCGGAATTGAGTTTTAAAAACCCCCCACAGTGTGCGAGATAAACACCGAGCAACGACTTTTAGCATTTGTTTTTATTATTTTGTATTTATTTATCTTTTATTACTTCTTTAAGACGCAGACGCTCTTTCGACAAGTCGTTCGACTTTCTTCTCTGGTTACGTGCAGCAATGTCCTGACATTCGGCTGATAAATTCTCACCGGGGTAGTTTTAATTTAAAAAGCCACGATAACGATCGATCGATAACGTCGATACGTTTATCTCCTACGAATATCGTCTCGTTCAGGCGCTACTTGGTCGCCAACGTGGATCAAGAGACCCTCGAGGGGACGTCCAGAATCTCGAAGGAGGCGCGCGAAGCCGAGACTGCGGCTCTGTGACGTCCCACGGCGTACGTATTCTGCAGGTTCTCGAGTGGCGCGGTAGCCCTCCTATCTCCGAAGCTTTCCCACGCCCTTTCTTTCTCCTTCTTTCTATCTTCCTTCCTTCCTGCCTCCTTTCGTCTTACGATCCTCCCACGTTCGTGAAGAGACACCCTTCGTCCACACACACACACACACACACACGCAGAAACACGCGAACACCGTTGCTCGTTCCACGACATGACGGGTATAAATTATGCCGGTGGCCTATTTACATGGCTGCCACCGAGCCAAGCCGGTTGCTCTTCATGACAGAGATACCTACTTACGTTACGTTACGTGTGTATGCGCGCGTCCGCGGATACGTGGCCCAGGAGAAGTCGGGGAAGGAGAAGAAATAAAGTAGACAAGTAGGTAGGCAGGTACGTAAGTGCGAAGCCACGGTATTCGATTGCATGCAGGAAGGCCGACAGCGGGCACAAAGGTTTCCATGTTTTCCTCCTGGTACGGTGACGACGCGTAATGGCTGTCTCGACGGCTAGTAGCCGCGTTAACACATTGAGCGCCGGCGGCATACGAGACATTTAAAGCCTCGACGTATCGGCCACTTAAAGCCCATTCGCCTCTTTTCCAACGATGAGTAGCCGAAGAAAGTATCTGAAACTTAGACATTTTCGTAATATATTGGGTTGTCCGAAAAGTCATTTCTTTTTCTTTTTGGTTTTCTTTCCCTCTGAAAACTGTTGAGAAAAAACGAAATCACTTCCCGAACAAGCTAATAGTATAATTTGATTGCAAATTCGTCATGTACAATTTAACAGAAACGAGAAACAGAAGCAAAGTCGCCATTTTTTAATTTATAAGACAGACTCAGAATGCCGCGTTTTCGCGGGGCCGTCGCTCAATGTGCTACGAAGAGACAGAAATTAGTTACGAAATTCATCGGTACGACGTGGTCGACTTTTCGCTATTTGCCTTTTCCCGATGCTCCTTTACAGTCGTCCTTTTACTTCTTAACTCTCCCTCCCTCCCCCTCTTTCCAACCCTCTCCCTACTTTCGCTCCCTCGCGAGCTTTTGTCACGCATCGGTGAAAAAGGACAAAGGAAATAAAAGTAAGGGGGAGAAATATATATACGGCGCGTATACGAGAAAACATAAATCCAGAAGTATACGCGGAAGCATCACGCAAAGATACGGAAAAGGAAACTTCCGGCGGCTCTTCGTTTCTCCTCGGTGATACGACGCGAGGAACGAAAGCCAGGAACGGACGTACGTGAGAAGACACTCGGAAAGGTGGTACGAGTCGCGAAGATTCCGTGCGAAGGGTGAAGCGAGGAAAGAGGACGGCTCTTCACGATCGAGCGCGAAAAGGCGAAGTGGAGGACGGCGCCCTTGTGGAATCGACGCTTTAAGAGAAATGTAGCGGCGAGTTCGCGAAAATCGCGGCGCACTCGTGAGCGAAGAAACCGCGAGGAGCAGCGGGTATCCGGATAAGTTGGAGCGTAACGGTGCACGCCGTCTGGAAGTTACGAGGGTCGCGATCCTGAGTAGGGAGGGTGGATGACGTAAGAGGACGGACGAGAGCGAGCGAAACGGTCGCCAAAAAACGGCGAACGAGCCGAGGAGGAAGGTGATGTTCGTGAGTCGAGAGTCGTCAAGGAAAATATTCCGTGATTTACGATCGCCTGCTATCTCGACGAAGAAATTGCCCAAATGGCACTAATTTACCTTATTTGTTTGCCCTTGCGTCTGTCCTCCTACCGAATGTTTTCTTGTATCTTTCACGAGATAAACCGTTCGTATGGCAAGGGACGAGTGCGCGTGTCGTCGTTCCACGGATAAATGTCCTCTTTAATCCATCCTGTTAACGATATTACGGGTCGAGAGCTTCCACCGTAGCGAAAATATTACTTTAAAAATATTTCTTTCCATTTACGCCGAACACGCATTCTCCTATACGGAATGTCCCAATCGAATTTTTCTATTTTAACGGTATAACAAATATTGTATTTGCAATGTAATATCGATGCTTTCGAACGTGGACTAAATCGAGAGAAAAGATCTATTTTGTCGGCTCTTCCTTGATCGATTCAAGACCATTGTTAATTTCTACTTAGAAAGCGAATATTTCTATTTATCCTGACTTTATTCGCTTTTAAAGTACTTATCCGACTCAAAATGCGACGGGAGGAATAAGTGTTTTCTACGTAAAAAAAAAAGAAAACATTAAACTTGAAAAAACTAAGGAAATATGACTCGATAAAGGAATTCTTTTCTTTCGGATTATTCCTTTCGTTTCGAACCGTCAGTCGTAATGTAAAAAAAATATTGTTTATATCATAAAAGGAAAGATTTCGATGGTCTGCTTTGATAGGAGAGCACTTTGCATATCGAGTAAACTTTGATAACGAACGGGCGATCGCGTACGAAAATTTTCCCCAAATATGACGTTCGGAACGGAAAATTACGATTAATTTTCGGTAACGGATTGAACGAATATTGTTTACGCTCTCGCGATTGCCCGTAAACCGTCGCATTTTCGATGATAAATTCGAGGGAAGAAGGCATTATTAAATCGTAAATCGCGAAAAGGTCGCGGAGGTATGCCAACGACGTTAGACGACTGCCAAGGAAGTCCCTTAGCGTGACACGCGTTCGCGTGGAATAATCGAATACGTCGAAACGAAGCAGCAGGCCATTTGCACGGGCAAACGCTCCTTTTACATCGAAATCAACGGATTACACGGTATAAGAGGGTGTCTATACATACATACGTACGTACGTATACGTATATATATTTATATATTTATATACACATACCTATTCGTGCATACACACGTAGGTAGGTAGAGTGTTGCTCGAGCTTATTGCGTCCATTGCGCGACATAAATGAGAACGAGCTACAACGAACAATTTTATGGGCCAGTTACGCCGTTGCCGGCAAATGGGGTAATAAACATGCAGAGGAAAACGGAAAGAGAAACCGGGCTTCGCCGCATCTTGCGCCGCCGCAGCCGCCGAACACTTTCGAGCTTTCTCCTCGAACAACGGGCAGTTCGCGCGAAAGAAAAGAACTCGACGAAAAAGAAGCTCGCTAAAGAGGGGAAGATCCGCCGGTGGTTGCGGCAGCGTTCAGTTCTAACGCCAAGGAAGTAAGGCCGAGAGAAACGAAGAAAAAAAAGAAAGAAAGACCGAAGATTTATGAGAAATACATTCCACGCTACTTCCTACGAGCACTCTCGCATCGGGATCTCGGTTGTTCCATGCACTGGAGTGCATTATGAAAGTTACGAATGCCCCTGCATTCGACCAGAAACAACGTTGTCGCGCGAAAGTATTACGGATGGAGCGGCAGAGGAGAGAAACGGGTAAGTGGAGCGGAATAGTCGGAGTACTCTCGTAATCGTCCATCGCGACGATTTCGCCGTCTTTTTAACCCTTTTGGCGACAGACGACGATACCACATCGTCATTTGGAAACGTTTCGAGGAATGCGAAAGACGATTTATCTCGGTCGAGATGCGACCGTCTGGACGCAGTTTTCGTTTAAGTAACTGTAACTACTTACGTTCTTGACGACAATAAATATTTCTAATGTCACTTTGAACTTGAAACATTAACCGTTAAAATTTATTTACCCGATGCCATTCTTTCGTCCAGAAAATATTAACGTAATCTCAAAACTACTTTGTGTTTCATAAAAGTGACTTACATAAAAGAAACTTATCGATTGTCATTAAAAGCTCCTGGTGAATGTATTCACGGCAAGTGAAAAATAGTTATTTACATCGACAAAGCAAAGCATGTACTAGGTGAAGTACGAAGGATGTATTTGACTGTTTTTACGCAAACTATTGTTTCGTAAAATATTTCGTTATTATTTAAACAATTAAAGACAGTTATAAAAAAAGTATTAATTTATTTTCCTTGGAAGAATAATGAATTTCTTTGGAATAAAATCTAGTTAAAGGAACACTATTGTCAAGGAAACCAATTTAACAACGATGCAACAAAAATTCGATTCTGCAGCAAGCGCAATTGCCGAACGTCTTTATGCGTCGTGCTTTATTTTAAAATGTATCGTACAAAATTAGATTACGAATCGCTCAATAAATTATTAATAAATTATTAATTAATTCGTACGTACCCGACATCCAGAAGGGACAGAAGAGACGACGTCCAGTTGGCAGATCTTCGGGCCTCGATGTTGCTGCGTCCATGATTGCACTTCATTCGCGATCATTACGCTCGAACTTCACTTCGCGACGCGACACGACACGAAAAATGCGTCCGAGTTATGAGTTTTATTTCACCGATGCTCACGCGTCGACGATCGGTTACGAACTAAAATCTAGGTCGACCGAAATAATAAAAAAAAAGGAGAGCATCTTAATTCGATGAATTGTCAACATTGTCACATTGATAGCATCTCAGCCGATCGTAATTCTAACAACTGTTTATGTTATTCGTCGTTTTTCCAAAAAAAAAAAGAAAAATCGATATTCGGTCGATCTATGTGACTTACATTGACTCTACGCTGTGTTAATTCGTTAACCGTAGTCGCGTGAACATCAGTGAAATTCCCCGATGTTTACGATTGTATTACTACTTAGGTATGCGTATGTATGTCTACGTGTGTATATCCGACTGGTTTCCCCATCAAATTAATTATAATCAATAATCATGCGATGTATTTTTGTTTCGTTCGTATGTGTGTATAAATCGGTTCGTCGTAGCATCTAAAGTTTTCCAAGCGTTTAATATTAAATTTCTAGTTCTAATCTTTAAAGCTTCCTGTCATTGTAATTCTGTCCGATCGTGGTTATTTCATCAATATCGTTCATCTTGAATTGTACGCATCAGTGTTGGCTTAGACAACACGGATTTCGACGGAATTCGACTCACCGAGAGGCCGTTGCACTTCCAAGGTCGCCCCTCCACGTTTCTCCGTTGAAGAGTGTCACGTTTACTTAACCGTCGCTTGGTTTTCGGCGTTGAGTTGCCGGCAGTATGGTCTACTTATTACCATAGCAGAATACTCTGGCCAGACTCGGCTACGCCTTGCTACACTCGCATAAATGCATCTATTACGATCGTTACCTTGATAGGTGCGCATTTTCAAATGCAAAGTCAGACGTTCAACCTGCCGGAATTACCGACGACGTAAAATTGACCATCGTCGGCAAACGTTCCGGGACGATAAATATTATTTATTATACTATTATTTATTTATTTATTTTACTAAATAACGAGTGCGAAACATTTTCGTTGTTTACAGCGTTTCAAAATTTATTTGGAAAAACGACTGACATTCGGTTTATCACGCTATCGTCGTCCGATCAAAATTATTTGGTTGGTGCGTAAGAAACGTCAGAGAGAACTCCCAGTTTTCGTCGTGCTTTTGTTTTTGGCATAACCTCGTTTATAGTCGTACTATCAATTGCCAGAGTCAAGTTTCAACAAAGAAGACTTTCTCAAAAGTGATCCATTTTGTTATTTGTTTTGAATTTCGTAAGGATATAAACTGAACCGATATTCGTGCAATTTTTTTATATGAGTATAAACTTGTTAATAACGCTGCGAAAGGTGCAGGTCGTACCTATTCAAAATTACGATCGAAATTATCTCGAGCTCTCGTTGTCGAACGAAAGAAATAAGATCAATTCGTTTGGATAACGAAAAGAAGAGAAAAATATTGGAGTGCGACTAGCGGATGAATTTAATCGACGTAGATGAGTAGAGAGTAAAAAGATGGTAACGTTTCGTCGAACTTTAGCCTCATCGACCGAGAACAATTTTATTCGCAACGTACGTGCAATAAGAGCTAACGACGAAGCTTTTGCGAGTAAACGATCGAAGCGAGGCACGGAAAGATCGCTTAAAGAGGATGAGAATCGTGGTTACGTGTATCGATAACGCCGCCTTCCTTCCAGCCTACAGCACTTTAACGTCAGAATTTGATTACTTAACCACTAGAGTGGAAATGACGAGTCTCGCCCGCACGCATTTTCTGTACCAAACTCGTCTTTGACGAGCGACGCCCGCCGCATATTTAAATCTTCGAAAAACATATAAATTTCTTCCGATTTGTACGCCAAAAGTTAATACGATGTTTACAATCCTCCTCCTTATAAATATCGCGGTTTATCGAATTAACGCTAAACGTACAAAGCGGGGTCAAACGACCCTTTTCACAATTTACTTTAATTTTTTATATTGCTTATAAAAATGAAAATATGAGGTCTACCGAAAAGTTCTGTCTGTTTTAAATTAAATAAAACTAATACATTTTCTATACATTCGTTAATTAATATTAACTAGACTTTTATCGTTACTAACTACCTTTTCGCGTATATCAAAGAGTTACATTTTAACATTAAAAAATTTAAGATGACATATTTGCCGGAACTTTTCGATAGACCTAATTTGTTTGACTATTTTATCAATGTATGTGTCCATTGGTAAATTAACCATTTTTTTCTAAAAATCAACGTCTGTACCGTAAGGGATCGTTTCACCGCTAATGGTATGATTAAGTGTGCGAAAACGTCGGTACGATTTGTGTTAAAGTCGAGGCAATGGGACTTCCGAGAGTGCACTTTCGCGAGAAAATTGTAGGCGAGCGATCGGACAACGCCAAAGGGAGAAACAGTAACGAAACTCGTTCGTCGCGCGGTAAGAAGATTTCAGTTCTCTCTCTCAATCGAACGACAGACGACGGCAGTAAAGCGAAGACGTACCATAGTCACAGTCGGTAGGAATAATAAAGCAAGGACGAACGAGAGGAAGGTACCTTCTCGCTCGTCCCCTCGGCTCGTTCTACATCGAAATTACGTTTCCCGAGCGGTGTTACTGCAAAAGCACCTTTAGAAATTCGAATGTCTCCACTCGACGCGAATTAACACCGAAATGACAAACGTACCTTTGAAAAGCGATAATTAGATTTTTTGAAGAATAATTGCTCGTATAAGTAAGCGCAGTGACCGAAGTACTTGGTGATTCGTCGCGGATCTCTTCGAAAAGATCGGACGAAAAATAGCGACGCGACTCGAAAAGTCGCACGAAGAAGAGGTTAAATTTGCGCTGTCTTCGCTGAGACGTTCAAGTTGATCGAAAGACGGAGAGGTGTTGTTGTGCCACTTTGAAACGGTCGTTACCCGTTTTCGTTGCTCTTGGTATCACCGCGTTTGCTAGAATTTGAAAAAGTCCGGATTCGGATGAACAAAGCTACCTTCGAATATGTCGCGCAAGATGTTGCGAATAGAAGCTCGAAACGAGACATCTTTACGATCGAACAACATGGCACACGTGTCAACGTAGAGAAACGTAGAAAAGTTCAAATGCGCGAATACGAGGAGCTAAATCGTGCCGAGTCGCGATCTTATTCCTTTCTCGTGTTACGTGTCTTTCGTGGCACACCATGCGCACGGACACTCGCGCGCATCATAATCACGTTTATCGGTCAATTACTAAAATTACAACGACGAGAGCGA
>JAITYT010000291.1:542845-552848 GCA_025433975.1 Liostenogaster flavolineata | reverse complement strand
AGAGAGAGAGAGAGAGTGAAGGGAGAGAAAGGGTAAAAGAGAGAGAGAGAGAGAGGACAGCCGACTATCGGATCTTTTGCCGGCATTCGTAGGAGCAGCGCCATCTTGACAAGCGATCGGCCATTGTCTGCGATCGAACAATAGTTCTCCCTTTTCCTCGGTCTGCCCTTCCTCCTCGAAGCGTCGTACCGTTCGCGTTGGCCCCTTCATTAACGAACGCGAAAACGATCGAGTCGAGTCGAATGGAATCGCAAGACGCGGCTTTCGAATCGAGAACGAATTCCATTCCCTACGACGGGTTGCGTCCTTAAGCCTTTCTGCACGGTGGGCGACTATAGTCGTCCTCGAATTCGAACAGATCGCTGATAAACGGAAGCTTACGAAGTTCTGTCGAACGAAACGAATTTGACCAAGGATTCGACTCCGACTAGACTGCGTAAACTCCGATCGTGTAAACTGCTGTAAACGACGATGAGAAATGGCTACGCATCTTTCGCTCGCAATCGACGAACGGTGGAATACTATCTCACTTTTGTAGGGATTTTCGTTCCTCGTTTTTAATCTTCCTTGTTTTGCTCTTCTTTTTTAATAATCCATGCATTTCCTCTTAACCACGACGATCGACGATATCGCTGAATCCAGCCAATAATTCGCAATAGCTCGTTGTAATAAGCCGTTTGATGCAACGTTTAAAATATCACGACTCTTTTCGCTCTCCGAGGCAAATGGTTTTGAAATTTTTAAACTGCCGTGGAACAATGGACGTACCAATTGGGCGCGTATCGGAGATTCCGATAAGCCACGAATAGACAAAAACGCGACGAGAAATGCAAAGGACTTAGAACTTGTAAAAGATACGATAGAGAGCGATGAAAAGCCGGGAATATCGACGATTTTCAATGATTCATCGCTTCCTTGCAAACGCGTAAACCGTTATCGATGAAATTTCAAGAGACGCGTAAATCATTGCCGCAATGTAAAACCAATAAAAAGTACGTTGTTTTACGGACGGTT
The DNA here is from genome assembly GCA_025433975.1 of Liostenogaster flavolineata. Lineage (NCBI taxonomy): Eukaryota > Metazoa > Arthropoda > Insecta > Hymenoptera > Vespidae > Liostenogaster > Liostenogaster flavolineata. Next base: position 551,834 of record JAITYT010000291.1, on the reverse strand, counting down.
TATCGCGACTCACCAAGAGAAAGAGAAAACGGCAGTTTCATCGAATTACAATGTCGATCCACGCGAGGCAGCAGGGTGAGCCCTGCCGGCCCGAATCGTCGCGTAGCAAGAGGTCCTGCCACAGTACGACGATTATCCAACGACGAAACGCGCATAACCAACTGGAATAAGCGCGCGAAGAGTTACGTAAACTACGCGGCGGCGTGGAAAACGCGTCCAAAATCCAGTGGGCCGTGGCGAGAGTACATCTTTGAGGAATCGATAAGCCCCCGGTCGTCGTAAAAGCTCGCCCCTTTTTTCGATCGCGTCTCGTCTCGCCCACCTATCGAAGGAGTTAATGACGCGATGGAGGGCGTCGATGACGTCCCAAGAAGGCAGGATCCAACTCGAGTTATTCCTAAGCGATGGAAGTAACGGCTGTGACGTAAGGTCGCGCGACCATCGGACGAGGAACGAGGAGAGGGCGCCTAGAAGAGAGAGACAGGGGATATGGTCTCAGAAAGAGAGAGAGAGGGTTGCTCGCTATCACGCCACTCGGCTCATCGCATTAATTACAGTTAATTGGCAATTACGGCGTTGCGCCTTCTCGGCGACCCTGATAGGATGCGCCGGCGCTGCGGCAGGAAAACTCTCGTTAGATTTTCGGGGAAACGCGGCACGCGTCTCGAATCTTCATGCGTCTCTCCGTCCCTCTTACGTGCGGCTATCGCCGTACGTCCATGCGCGAGAATCGTTCGCGTGCGTCCCATCGAGTGTCGATTCGACGCGCCACCGTACGAAGTAACGCCATGAGAGTCGAACGGTGCCGACGCTTCTTAGACGTCGGTGGATATCAGGCAGATCGACGTAAAACGTTCAACAGTTTCGACTACATTTAGATCGAAAGGTTACTTGGAAGGTACGAATGTGAGAAAAGGTTAAGCAAGTCAGACTCTAAAGGAAAGTACGGCTCTCAGGCAGATAATACAATATTTGTTATCGTCCGAAAAGGAAGTTAGGTTGTACTAAACACTTATGAAACATGTTTGGAGATATATAAGTAGGTATTTGTAAATATAGAGTTCAACTGTGAGGTTTGGCTGCGAACAGTCACATCGCGATGTTACGGAACGTCTTTCGTTTCTAGAACAATCGTTAATCCTTGAAAATGGTTATTACATTCGCTGTACATTACACAAGGCTGTGTTTTAACTCTTTCTTTAGGCGAATTATTGTTTTACAAAAAATTCGGTTATCAATTAAAGAACATTATTAACAAAATATTAGTAACTTCTTGTTAATATTATCGTATAGGGTTAAAAGGGTTAGTGCCTTTTGGTACGTTAGAAATAATGAAATTCGTGAAGACTTGAATATAGCTCCGTCACTGAATCAATTAGCGAAATATCAAGAAAATATTATGCGAGAAAATATATCCAAAGAATTATATTCATCAGTCCAAGCTGCTAGAAGATTACATAGAAAACATGCGTTCGACCTACCAATCTAACCTATAAAGTCTTGCATAAATTTGAAATATGCAATTGCTTAACGGCAACTCTTAACCATGCTTCTACGATAGATGGAAAGTTCACGAGTTACAGCCAACATTCCGCTAAAACTATATACCGAATGTTTACACTTGGACTCGAAAACTCAAAAAACTCGGAAAAAATATTTGCGCGCGTCTCTTCGTTTCTAGTATCTCTCTCTTTCTCTCTTTCTTTCTTTCACTAGCGTAACCATCGGCCACCTTGCCCCTTTAACGTAGCCAGTGGAATAAGCTATAAGTACGGACTGTTTGGATGGTTTTATCGGGACGACTTAAGGGAGTGCGTCACGGTTGCCCTCGGAGAGGATTTACGTTGCCTCCTTGGAGAAGCCGTCGCAAAGGCAACGACACGAGACGTTTGCGAGGTAACGCGGTTGTGTTTGGCGCATCCTGAGCCGCGTATAGTCCCTAGCGTGCATCATCGAAATTCGTGGCAACCTCATCATGCGTCACGTTGGATTATCGAAGTCTCAATAATTTCATAAATCACGGTAGAGAGGCCCGATTGGTAGACGGATTGATAACGAACGCGTGACGACAGAGATGACTCACAGTTAATGAATACCAGTATCGAATATCGGTATTTATTTAAGAGGCATTTTTCATTAAATCAAACGCACTAGACCGCACAGAATGTAAGACCATGTCTCTCGCTTTAACTCTGAACCCATGTTGGAAATCTTGTACAAATACTCCACACACACAACAGCCACGCGCGCATGTAGGCCAGTTGGAGCGATTAATGGCGCTTTATAGAACAGCATCGAGGATGTGCGATTTTACTTTTGAGTGGATTATTATTTTTGTTTCATACTATATCTTGCGTACGTCAACTTAATATTGAACGTCTACGTAAATGTGTAATGAATTCAAATCCTAGGTATTCTGAATGGGTAATTTAGTATCGTGTACTTTGCAAGGGAAATAGGAATATACGACCGGCAGCACGAATTGCTAATAGATGCTTCAATGCGTAGTAATACCTCCTCAATTATTGCGCAGCAGAGTAGAGTCGCCGATAAAGTCGAAACATCTGATAGAACAAATGTTACAACGTTTCTCGATCGAAAAGTTAAAGATTCGATGAAACGAATGTCTCAAAGAGTTGCTTGTGCGTAATGCGAAGCGTTGCGAATATTTCGAGCGAACATCTACGATGTTAACGATCGATGCAAGCCCCTGTCTTACTTTGGTCGTTGTAAACGTCTTCGTATCTGCTAGCGTGTGCGAAAAGAACAGAAGCTACGAAGAATCCGTCTCGAGGTGACATTGAATTTCGTCGACCACCGCCTTTCCCTTTCCTCTATCTCGCCAGAGTTTCGCGTTAATATCAAACAAACACAGATTCTGCATTAAGCGTCATTGATAATTTCAGACTGGAAAGAACGATCCTTTAACCAAGGAAACGCTTAAAATCCCCGAAGTAAGGTGAACAACTTTTAAAAGAAGCGAAGTGTCGGATATTTTTCCAGCGAGATTCGTGCGCTTTTTCCCCTCTCCTCTTTCTCTTTCTCCGCCGTGAGTTTTCGACTGAACTTTTTTTATTTGTCCTTAAGTGGGCCGCGACCCTCTCTCTCGCTTCCTCGAGCGACGAACGAATTTTATTTCATTTTCTTGTAGGTTTTACCTAAAGACATTTCGAATCCACCACGTAGAGTGTTCTGCACACACGACCGGTTGGAATACGTTCCTAAGTTATAACAACGGGGGCTCTAGTCCCTTTTAATATCACGTTTGGCGAGGAAATGAATTTTTTAAATTACGTCGAGTTATTTTAGCAAAGAAATTGCTAAATGTACGCTCCTCGTCGTCGCTCCCCTTCAACGTGCTCGGAAATAACGTTTCGTCGAAAGAATCGCGATTACTATTTATACGCTTATAGGTAAATGCGACTACATGTGTATAAATACATATATGCGCGCAATTAAAATAAACAAATATTTATAGATATATTTGGGGTTCGAACGTATGTGCGAAACGCTAGGTGTCACGATATTTGCGATCGATATACTTTCGAAATTATTTTAATTACTTTAATGCGAGCGTATTGACATGGCCGGGGTACGCTTTAATTCGTAACGCAATTATCGACGATCGTAACTCGATCGCGTGATATCCATTTTACCGTTCCACATTTGTACCTTGTGTTATCGAGATTTTTCAGCGACTAAAAGTACGAATTTACGCGCGAGATCCCCATTTCAAATCAAATTTTAACCAACAAGTTGGCCAGTATCTCCCTATGTCTTTGACGAGTAATCGCTTTTGATAACGCGCATCCTTAATCGTAAAATCGAGAATCTGTTACACCTCCGCATTGGTTTTGTAATTATAAGTCACACGAACAACGTAAATAAAAATAATTACACCGTAATTACTGGAAGAGAATAGTTTTAAATCGTTGACCTTAAGATTGGACAGAGGGAACGAGCTTCTCTTATCCTCGAGTCGCATGAATTGGCACAGTGAAAACAACGCTCGAGAGAAACAATTCTATGAGCGCCCGATAACTAAGACGTGGTCGATGGATAGTATACAACGCTAAGAAAGCAACTAACTCCCCAAGGAATTTCGAATGAACGTAAAACGTACGCTCTACGTGTCATATTTATAGCACTCGCGAGACGAGAAAAGCTTTCAATTTGGAAATTCGAATTTCTATCTCTCGTTAAACGGGAAAATGCGAAAGGATCGAGTTCAATGTCGTTAAAATCTTACGACAAAAATATTACCAATTTCGATCGTTGAAGTTCGATGGAGCGGTCAAAGTTCGCGATGCTCGTCTCGGCTTGTTCTATCTTGGCTTCCACTATGAATTCCTCCTGCAACGACGTTGAAGGATCCGTTATTACGGATGATCGATTGTAATTCCTGGAGAATAGTTCCTTGAGTAAAACCGCGTTATCCGGCGCTACGGCAAGCAATTCGGTATTATCGGTTCAATGGTAATTAACCTTAGCTCATCGATCGATCGGCCGAGCGGTATTATTTAATTACTTTCTTACTACCGCGTTCTTCTTATTGCCTCCTTTTCTTTTTCCTTTCTTGCTTCATCAGCCATCGGCCTCTCACAGTTTCCAATTTCACTCTCGAGCAGCGCCGCTACATTTCCATAGTTATATCGACGCTTAAATATCGTTGGTCATGTAATTAAGTATGTATTCCTATCGCGACCGAAGTTTTATTCGTCGCTGAACAATCGCGCTAACGATCCTTGAATTTACCTTGATGCGATATATCTTGAATCGCATTGTACGCGTAATAACGCGTTATTATATGGCACGTAGGAATTGTAAACGTTATATGGCGAATGTCACTTTTCACGGGCACTGTCGCTTTAATCACAGAAACGTTACGACGCATTCAGCGTCGAATCTGGGCGATGTTACAAATGTGAACGGCTGGTATTTATTTATTTTTTTTCATATAACGTAACGATGAGGAAATTGTAACGTTCATTGCGACGTCGGCTTCATCGCGTTCATCGTGTCTGTCTTTACGTTTTATACTGGAATTGTGAAATCGAGCAGTGCTAGAAATGCATAGACTGACCTCTTCTTTCATGAATTTTACGCAGAGAGAAAAAATTTCATTATCTTCTGTCTACCGTTCATTTGCGTGCAAAACGATTTTTTAATGAGAATATAACAAAACGAAGTTATCGAGTGAAGTTATCGAGATTACGTCGATACACAATTTCTTCATAATATTTCCAAAATCACGCAGAATAATTTAATATATTGTATTTAATAACGTACGAAACGTCAGTTAAAATTGCATATTAATTTATAATATAATACTTCTTTTAGGCGTTTCTCTTAAAATGTTCTCTTGTTCGTAATATTTTTATAGTGCGGGGTGACTGCAAAGTCCGCGGTATTTTAACGACTTCACTTCCAAAGGAGCTTTTTGTGAAAAAAGTGTCTCGAAATAGTGCAAATAATTATAAAGTAAATTGGAACAGACAAAAATTAAAGCAATCGTATTAAAATCACGTTAATAATATTTCATCGGTGGTTTTTTTTTTAATCTCGCATCAAACACAGTCGATCTTTGCGCTGTTAATTAATTTGCGACTCGTCGCGCAAAAAGACCGCGAAGTTCCACAATAAGCGTAAGCGTTTTCCTTTTATCTCTCTCGCGCACCGCTTGTCAGGCGCACCGCTTACCTCACAGAGACGCGTACACCTTCTCGCTCCGCAAATCCGTCAGAATTCCCAAGGAATCCGTGCAACACGTAACGACGAGAACGACGAACGATTTCTTTGTATCCGCTAGCGCCGCGAATCCGGATTAAAATCCAAATCGTCGGCGGAGGACAGAGAAGATTATCTTTACGGTCTCTCGTAGGACTTTTGAGATTATCATTAGCGCGCCTTGCCAGAACAGCGAAATGCCGTGAAACGGCTCGGTGACACGAACCGGAAATCCGCATACGGTCATCATTTTCACCCGAGACGGCGGGTCTCCTACTTGCGTGTGGAATTCACGCCACGACAGCGTTCGGGATACCGAAATACGCCAACTTTTAATTAAGTTTTAATTAACGTTAGTAGCTCGGGACGATTTTTACGCCTTCCCGAAAAAGGCGCCTCACATATGTACATACGTTAATGTGTGCGCGCTTACGTAATGTGTACGCAAACTCGCTCAAGCTGGCCCAGCATTTTCCCAAGAATACGACGAAAATAGCCGTGATTAATGCGCGTCTTCGTGCGTGCGTTCGCTCATTATTAACCCGCCTGGTCTTACATTTGTTAGATTTATTATGTACTCTATGAGAACGAAGTGAGACGTTTCATTCATACGAATAGGTCGAATATTTAGACGGTACGATTTATGTTACGAAGGAATTCCATGAAGTAAATTCGTACAATTAGAACGTATACTATACTGTGTCTTATAAATAAAAGTAACGAGAACTCGCAATGACCATCTAATATCAGAAAATGTTTTGAAAGATGTAAAAAAATATGTCTTGCGTTGACGTTTCTCTGCCTAGAGAAAAGTACAAAATGCGATTTAAAATTTAGAAATTTAATTTAATCGTAATGTAAATTATAAAAAAATGTATAAAGTTTGCGACTACGTGCTACTTCGTTTAAAGATTAAACATAATTGATATATCGAAATCGTAGGTCCGCAGTTTGGTAATTATCGAGCTTTGTCGAATAAACGACTCTTAAATTATATGTCTCATTTACCACTCCTTAGCCGCACAGATAGATCGATGTATTAATCCCTTAACCTACGATTTACGTTCCAACAGCCTGGGTCCAAAACGTGATATTTAGATTTTTTTTACATTTGGCCCAACCATTGTACCAGGGACTCGTGATAATCTGTTTTGGCCCGAGTACGAGACTACGTGTCTCACGCGTAGTTGTAGGTTAAGGGATTAAAGATCGTTTAGTTTCAAATTTATCGAATACTTTTCTAACTACGGAAATCATTCGGCTATAACAGCGTATCGTTGCATTGTGTATCGAACGTTTCGCGAAATGAAGACGTTCATTCAAATTTAATACAAACGCAGCCTGCATTCGCAGTTTAGCTAACAATTAGAATCCCCCTCCCCTCTCGGTATTGAGCAGCAACCGTTGAGTAGCAACCGCTTCGTGCTTTTATTAAAGTGCACTATCGGTAATGATCAACCGAAATTACGAGAGAACGTACGTATCTATATGTATGCATTTCAAACTTTGGTTAAAATACATACGCGGTATTGATAATCACCAATCTTTATCAATAACGGTCCGTTTCGAGGTTTGTGATAGTAGCCCGCGTGTACGTTCTGGATTCGCGATGCGACATCCCGCGAGTTCGGCAAATTTCGAACGCGACCGGTTAAAAATAATTCCCGAAATCGAAACGAGATATTCCCTCGTTTGTGGAACTTTCGATCATTTATTGCGTCTCTGATAAGTTTGTCGTGCGCGATATAATTTATATTAACGCCCTTTTCACGAGAGATCTCTATTACTAATGACATGTAATCGTGAAAATGCATCGAGTTTAATTTGGTCACTTTTATATTACGTAAAATAAGTGCGAGCGCAGATTTAAGATTAAACGCAGATTAAACGTTTCTTTTAGGATTTAGGTTACTGGTTTGCGATAACAGTGAGTCTGTCCTTGATCGCGGAGCCGTTGTTCGTGACGTTATAAAGGTCGAATGCATCCAGGACTTGTTTTTTCTTTTTTTTTTTGGTCGGGAGAGCGAGGAAACCTTACACGGATTCCCGGGGCACAGAATCCCCATGGAATCCCGGATTCATACCGATTAAAAGCCTACTCTTATCCCGCGAACATCCCATCGGATCCCTCGAAGGTTTTCGCTTGCATTCTCTATCGCGTTATTTTTTTTCTACGATTTCTCAATTACCAAAACATCACAGTTAATTTTACTGTCGTGGAATTTAATAATTTCAATTCAGCGCCTCCAATAGTAAATACGCCATATTGTTCGTGTTATCGCGCGTACGTCTTACGTTTCGACTAGAGAAAGAAATCGAAATATTTATTATCGTAACTCCCGAAGCCGATCGAGAAAAGCGTCGAAATTAAATCGTACCGTCGATCCACTCGCGGACCTTCTTTTTGTATGAAAGCGCGAACCGAGCGAATTACAGGTGTCCCTCGAGTTACACGATTAATTGGTTCCGTGTAACTCGAAAACGTGCAAGTAGAAACTCAGATTTAGTACGATGTCAGAGATTGCGAACCGTGTAACTGGTTTACTGTCTTTTACCAGTTTTTTTCTTTCCAAGAGACATTTTGAAAATCTAGAAGTCACGATAGAAGAAATTCCGCAGATATCTTAATTATCATATATTGATAGATATATGATAAATACTTATTATTTTGTCCTTTTTATAAAAATCGGTAAAAAATCGTGTAACTCGAGGGAATGTCTCTTTTTTCACCGTGTAACTCGAAAATCGTGCAACTCGAGGGATACACCTGTAATTGACGAAGACGAGAATCACCTCCGTGTACCTGTACAGCGATATTACCTGTTGCGAAGGATTGCTTATCCGGGATAACAAATGCGTTGAAAATATGTCAGTCTAGGTGGCCTAATCGATCGCGTGTCGTTCGACGTAACGCGGCGATCCCACGACGATCATCGTGTATTACATCGTCCGCACGGAGTATCACGGCTTATCGTTAAATTACAATCACGAATCCGCCCTGCGTGGTCCTCGATCCGACCTGGAAAACGTCGAGATGGATGAATGGACGGACGGATGGACGCGTCGAGGCACGCTCGTACTCGCAACAGCGGAGATTTTCCCGTCGATGAAATCTCGTAGTCGGGACCCCGAGCGAAGGGCGAACTTTCGATTGAATTCGAAAAGTCGCCCGTAGGCCTTGAGGGAAGCGTTGTTGCGCGTAACGAAAGCGTCTAAATTGAACCCAGGATAGGGGAAGGAAGAAACGACGGAGCGCCAGGAG
>JAITYT010000291.1:511533-523153 GCA_025433975.1 Liostenogaster flavolineata | reverse complement strand
AGAGAGAGAGAGAGAGAGAGAGAGAGAGAGAGAGAGAGAGAGAGAGAGAGAGCGTAAGCAGCGTTGCTCGCGGCTAATAACGCCAACGCGCGTCAGCAACCGTCTGCTCTCCTGTCGAACGCGTCCAAATGAAAATATAACCTAGGCTGATCGATCGAACCGCGCGTTTTCCCGGGGCTTTACATTCGGTACGATATTATTTCTTGCACTCCTTGGTCCCGGTTTCCTTTCCAGTCGCTCCGCGTCTTCTTCCTCCTCCTTCCTTCCTTCCTTCCGCCCTTTGTTCCATCTATTTCCTTTCCTTCGCCGACCGACGACGATAAACATTGAAAACGTATCGTCGGTCACCACTCGACCGGTTCCATTCTCTCAAGGAGCAACGGACGAGTGTAACGCTGCGATAGACGAGCGTCTCTTTGTCGTAGATCTTTTCTGTACGTCGACGCGCACAAATTCGTGAAATGGAAAATTCGAGTTCGCTCCTTCGCCGAGAGAACAAACCGATTATCGAAGTGGAGAACGACCGATATCGGAAACGATCCACGTTCCGGTACGCGTCACGGTACGAATGGCAGTCATTCCCCGGCCGTAAAACTTCCTCGCCCCTCTCGCGATCCCGAGACGTCATCGTCGACACGGCGTCTCCTCCCTCTCTGCCCCCTAGCCCTCTCCCTCCTTCTCGCTTTCGATGCAGAATTCGTTCCGCATTCGGTTTTATTAGATAAAATGAAAAATAAGTTACGGCGCCGGGCGCGCAGCAACGAGCGGAAAGATTAATGGCCGCGCGTAAATCAGGACGATGATATATATATTATTCAAGATCTTTCGCAGCGAAGTAACATCATTAACAATTCCGCGCGAGTATAAAGACTTCATATTCGTGGAGAGCGTTTGTTCGTGGGAGAGAAGAAGTGACAGGGAAGAGGAAGGAAAGAGCCAAGGGAAAAATCGCGATAAGGAGAAGACCGCGAAAGGAACGACGACCGAGCCATCGTGGCGCGCTAAATACGATGAAATTCGCGCGACGCTATCGCCCATGTAATTACGAAAGCTTTCGTTTTCACTCGGCTTCGTCCAGACGCTCGCATTCGCGTTAGCGAAATTCATAAGGACGTAATAACGAGATAAAGCGAAGAAAGGAATAAAGAAAGAAAGAAAGAAAGAAAGAAAGAGTGCGAATAAGGGGATGAAACGGGCGATACGAGCGTGGAAAAGACATAAACGTGGCGACTTTAAAGCGCGCGCGAATATCGGCGAGAGAACGAAAAATCGACGCGGGTTATGAATTCTCGACAATGGAAAACTCATCGATCTTTCGAGAGAGCGCGGAGGGCGGGAGGGCGGCCGCGAGGGTAGAGAGAGGGCCGAAGGGGTACTACGCGCGATCGATCGCGGCCACTTTTGCCGCACGAAGTGCGAGCGGGCGAAATGAAACGCGCAACGACGCGTAACAACCCAGCACGGCCGATATGAACGAGCCGAAAGGTCAACGATCGTTTAAGCCAGCCGCTGTTGGACTGAAGTATAAGGGTTAAATGCGCCTCTTCCGTCCAAACGACGTCTCTGCCGCTCTCTCCTTCCTCGTACCTTCCGTCCAGCCCTTCCGATTTCACATTTCGTAAATAGAAAAAAAAGAAAAAAATAGGGAACGAGGAGAGTGAAAACGGAAGGACAAAGGGATCGATCGACCTTAGGAGATAATCCGAAAAACGGATTTGCCATTAATAACACGATGGATTCGACGAAATGAAAGAGTAATGGTAGATGGAAGTAAAAGAGTTCGTAGAATCGTTCGTACGACGGATTCGAAAGGATTCGTTGGATCGTTCGATTGTAATTCGATGATCCGCCGTTCGCGTTCGTGCCGTCAGCGACGCTTTCGCTCGTCGCGCGATCGTTCCTTCGCTTCGAACGTTTCTACGGACTCGTCGACGAGCTTTTCGATAGAATATTTTTCAAGCGGAGCGAACCGTTTCGACTCGAGCGATTGGACGAGCGTAAATGAACGCGCTGAAGGAAATTAACCGCGCTTACCATCCGGCCATCGATCTTTCCGTATCACCCGAACTTAGTCTAACGTCGTGATCGTAGAAGCTTTCGAATTACTTCGTAAACTTCGTAACTTTCTGAAAGGCGTTTCATCCGAGTTGTATATACGTTAAGGATTATGCGAGTAACGGAGAAGATTTATATACGGGTTGGAAGCCAGCTTAAATTTCTAGTTGAAGTGTCCATCTCCCCCTTCTTTTCCTCTTCTCCAGCATCGCTCTCCGCCGGGGCTCTTTCTCCCGCTGCCCGGAATCTAGGATAAAAATAAACTCTCGTGGCTTTTGGACGCTTCGCAAAACGAATAAGCTTAATATATTCAACGCGTATATTTTTCCGATGTAAATACGAACGTGGCTCCGCGTACCTCTTTTTTAATACCAAATTGCTAAATAAATAGCCTAGAAACGATATTTCTCGTTACGAATTATTCGCGGCATCGCACCGAACGATCGACGATACACGAGTAAAAATCGGACGATTAATGTAGTCACCTTTGGAACTATCGGTGGATGGCCCTTCGCGTTAAACTAATTGCTTCGAGCTCGTGTTTTATTTGGAATGGAATTCTATCGATTTAACGAACGAGTCGTGGGTTAATCTGCGTTTATTTGGTTAACATTAAACGTTCCGGCATTTTTCGCATACCTGATCATACCGTGAGCGCTCGAACGATCCCTTACGAAACAGACGTTGATATCTAGAAAAAAAATGTTAACCTGTCAACCGAGCGGGACATGTAAATACGTCAAACGTAATTTTCTATTTTCCTTTGTGCTTTATATATATATAATATGTTTTTATATTATTATTGTATATATAATAAGTATAAAAAAAACCGTACAACGTATAATAATAAAATAGTCAAACATATGTTTCTGTTTTTATAAACAATGTAAAGAATTAAAGTAAATTTTGAAAAGGATCGGTATTATTGTATAAATATGCATAAATATTCAACTCGGCTGCGGACAATCGTACGCTTTACTGTTCGGTGCAATTCCACTCAACTTTCATTCGTTCCGTGTCCTCCTACTCGCTATTTCATAGCTGTCCTCGATCATTCGCCCTCTCATCTCCATTCTCACTCCGAAACTCAAGCATAAGTCCTGAAATATCTGTTACGAAGTACTAAACGCGACGCGGAAGCTACGAGCAACGTTCGATTCCGTGGTCGCTCGCCACTACCTCGTTTGCCTCGTCAAAAAACAAACTCGAAGCTTCGAGAACGCGTCTCGAAGATCCACGAAGGTAGGTAGAATCGATCGCGAATCAAACGAGGTGGCGGAGGCGACGGAGAGTTTCGACATCTTACCTCTCGAAATGCCAGCGTTAAATCGCCGAAGGAACTTTGGCGAAAGGAATAGTTCGAAAGCCGTAATATCGGTTAGAATCCCTTGCCCTCTCTCGGTCACATTTTCTCACTCTCTCTCTCTCTCTCTCGCTAGCGCTCTCACGGCCGACTTGCTGCACATCGAGCCGCGCGAATGCACAAGGCGAAACCTCGCGCTCGGTTAATTCGAGGATGCTCCGGATGCTCGCGAGGAAACGCCGTAACATCGGATAGTGCCGCGTCGATGAACGATCGAACGAAATCGAAGCTCCATTGGCTCCGTGGCTCCTCGCGTTCACGACAATGACAATGGCAATGGCGTCGAATATCGAACACCTCTTCGAAAAGGCGGTCGCTTTTTCCTTCTTTCTTCGATCGTTCGATCGTCGGGAAAATTTTACCGATCGACGTTTTCCTCCTCCTTTCTCTCCGTGGCGTTAAAAATTGAAGAAAAAAAAGAGAAAGTAACGACGTGGAATCGATCTTTTCCGTTCGCCTTTCGGGTCGCTTTCGCGGCTCGTACGTACGAATCGAGTTGGTTAATCGAGGCCCATCGCGTTCGGATTTGTTCTCGGTATATCGAATTAACATGCCGTCGAATTTACTCCTCGTTGTCGCATCGTTCGCCTCGTAAATGCCTCGCGCACGCACGTACGTGGGATATCGTGCGCGAGTGGCCGCTTTCGGTAACGCGCAAGCGCGAATCTACACTGCGTATTCAAAGTTTACCCCGTAACTCCGGGCTTCGATTCGGAATCGCGCAGCTGGAAAGGGTATATACGCACACTCCTACCGACCGATCTACATTACGCGCGAAATCTGATCCGCTTCGAAACGAGAGAGAGAGAGAGGAGGGGAGAGGGAGACGAAGAAACAAAGACGAGGAAATTCAGTCGCTCGATTTTCACGCGAAACTATCTCTCTATTCGCTAAGAAGGAGAGCGAAAATAAGGGTAAACGTGTACTCGATCTACTCGGTGTAACAAATCGCTCGTAAGTCGAGTGAAAGATTAATCGAGATTAACGAACGATTCTGGATGCAAAATAGTCGCAGAATTAATTGGAAAATACACGACCGAGTAGTCGAGTAGACGAAAAGTCGGACGCTGGAGTCGCCGTCGTCTACGACACCGAGTCGTATCACTGGACGACAAAAAGTATCTCCATTCACGAGTACAAGATTCTTACGATCCAAACGAACGAGATTAACGAACGATTCGTTCGACATTCGTACACGACCGAGTAGTCGCCTAGACGAAAAGTCGGACGCTGGAGTCGCCGTAGCCCACGACAGCGCAGGAATCACGATCGGCATTGCGCTCGACTCGAAGATAGCTTAATTTACGAGAGAACGAGACTCTTGCCATCCAAACGAACGAGATTAACGAACGATTCTATGCAAAATGGTCTGAAATTAATCGATAAAAATCCAACGCGGTAAAGACACTCGACATTCGTACACGACCGCCTAATCGCGTGGACGAAATTAACGAACGATCCTCGAGGCGAAATAGTCGGAAAATTAATTAGAAAAAATTAATGCGATGAAAAAGTGCAACGTAGAGAAGGAAAAAGTCGGACGTTCGAGTCACCGTCGTCCCGGACACGGAGTCGTACCACTGAACGACAGCGCAGGAATCACGGTCAACATCGCGCCCGACCGGAAAGCATCTCGATTCACGATCCCACGGGACTCCTACGATCCAGACCAGCGACGTTGAATCTGGACTTGGGTAAGGACGATCTTTCGGATGAAAAGCGAGGAAACGACTCGTTACGATGGAAGGACAAATATGAGATTGGCGAGACTCTAAGCGACGCTCTCGTCCGATCCATCCGTCGAGCTCTCGAGACGTGGTGGCGGCAACTCTGGCGGATTGGAGGGTCGAAAGCGCGATAGGAAGGTCCTCGAACGGAAAGCCGATAAGGAGGAGGAAAGCGAAGAGCCGCGCGCGGATCTGGAAGTCGATGGCAAGGAACTTCCTACGCTCTTGCCACGTTCCAGCGAGAACCGCCTGATAATCAAGGTGGCAACGAGCACCGCGATAGCGAAGGTGGTAGACGGAAACGGCAAGAATCGGCCCGGTATGTTCGGTAGGGCTAATCAGAGCGGGATGGGGTGGGGTGGACGGGACGGAAGAGAACGAAGGAGAAGAGAAGACGGCGGGAGGGGGTGGCGGCAGGCGAATAGGCAGGCAAGCCAGCCTCGGTGGTGAGGGTGGCACGCAGAGGCAGGGAGTCAGGCAGGCAGGCAGGCAGGCAGGCAAGCAAGCAGGCAGACAGGGAGGAAATACGCCTGCGCGCTGGAACGGCCGGGCTAGACGCGAGAGCCGCCACTCCCGAGCGCGTAGCGGTGTAGCGCGGGTGCTGACCGAGTGTCCCCGCGAGAAGAGAGCAAGAGAACGGTAGGAGAGAGGCCACCGAACGAGGAAAATAGATAGGAAAGAGACGAAGAAGGACAGAGCGAGTGGATGAAAGAGAGGAAGATCGGGAGCGAGGAATCAGTGATAATCAGACAGAAGTCGATTTGGAAGGAGGATAGGGGAAGGGACAAGAAGGAGAGGAAGAAGCGGACGACGGATCGACGCTAACCTGGGTGAAAGGAGAGGAAGAGAGCGAGTTGCGAGACAGGTTGTGGGGCAGTGAGAGAAGGAGAGATCGAAGGAGAGTCTTCTCGACGGAGTGATAACGGAGAGAAGGGAAAGAACAGGGAAGATGTCCATCGTGAAAGGTGAGATGCCGTGGAAGAGGAGCTTGCGGCAGCAGACCGCCGGCACTCAGGAAGATCCCGTGTTGTAGGGAATAAGTCGTTAGTGGAGGAAGAAGAGGAAGAAGAAGAGGAGGAAGAAGAAGAAGAAGAAGAAGAGAAAGAGGAAGGAGGTGAAGGTGGAGGAGGTGGAGGAGGTGGAGGAAGAGGAGCAGGAGGAAGAAGATAAGGAGGAAGAGTAGAACGAAGACGAGTGAGAGGAGAAAAGGTAGGAGGAGGAGGAGGAGGAGGTGGAGGAGGAGGTGGAGGAGGTGGAGGCGGAGGTGGAGGAGAAGGACGAGGCGTCGTTGGACGAGGAGACGGAAGAGAGGTGTATCTTCTACGATAAGGAAAGGACCAGGACGTAGTCTCTCCCCCCCTTCTTCTTTCGCCCTTAGATTCTCTCTGTCGTCGTCGTCTTTGTATCTTCTTCTTAAACTCGTACGTCAAGGAAGTGCAACGACAACGACGAGTCTAGCATCGTCGTGACGCGTCCCTCTTCCGTCGTCCTGAAACGTTCGTTCGACAGCGTGGGATCAACGTGGGAAGAGCGACCGACGAAGATCCGACGGAAACTGGATTCTCGCTGGTGTAACGACACTCGTACGTATACGTAAGCGCGTACCGATCGCGCACGGAAAGTGAAAACGGTGTAACGAAGAGGCGACCGAGGCTGAGCCAAAGTCGAAATCGTCGTCGTCGTCGTCGTCGTCGTCGTCGTCGTCGTGGTTCTACTCGGTTGTGATCGTGGTGGTGGTAGTGGAAGTGGTAGTGGTGGTGGTGGCGGCGGTGGTGGTGTTGGAAGTGGTGACCGTGTCGGTGGTGGTGGTGGTGGTGGTTGTCGTCGACGTCGTGTTCGCCCTCGCGAGAGATTCGATCCATAGGGAGAGTAAGTGAACGCGTGGCGTAATCGTCGTGCTCGTCCTCGCGGACTGGCCTCGCGGACGCGGAAGGCGACGGCCGAAGGCGCAGGGCGGGTCGAGACCGCGTCGCGCTCGTCGTCGCGCGACCACCGAGAGAAACGGGATAGTCGGTGACAGCGTGGGACGCGCATCGTCGCGGGGAGGGAGCGGTGGTGGTGGTTCGTGAAAGAAAGAAAGAAAGAGAGAGAGAGAGAGTGAGAGAGAGAGAAAGAGAAGAAGAAAGGAAGGACGTCGGGCTAGCCGAGGCTGAACGAAAGTCGCGCGTGCACGTTCTCGACCAGCGATCGACGAACACCGACGAGAAAGAGAGAGAGAGAGAGAGAGAGAGAAACGTCTTTCTCGTCGTCGTTGTCGACGTCATTGTCGTCGTCGTGGTGGTCCACGCGTCGGTACGCGGCTGCGAGCCTAGAGGTTGAAATGTGAAAGAGTGAGTGAGAGAGAGAGAACGAGCGAGCGAGAAAAGTGAAAAAGGATAGGCGCTGGAGAAACGTAAAAGTCTGAGAGAAAGAGAGATAGAGCGAGTGAGCGAGTGAGTGAGAGGGAGAGAGCGAGAAAGATCGAAAAAGAGACGTCACACGTTCACGGTAGCTGGAAGAGGGAGTGAGACGCAGCGGTGGGAGGGCGGGGCGGGCGGTTGGAACGAAGGGAGGGTCGCTGGGAGGGAGGAGGGTGAGACACCGACGGCACGCAGAGAGGCGCCGGGTCAACGCGCCAGGTAGCAACGCCTCGGGACAGCCGTCGTCGACGTCGTCCTTGCCGTCGTCCTTGTCGGAACTGCCGACACCGTTGACGCCGCGCTTCGTCTCTACCACCGCCACCACCACGAAGATCGCCACCGCCACGATCACCGCCGCCTTCACCACCGCCGCTCACGCCACCAACGTCACCGTCATCGTTATCGTCGACGTTAGCGGCGACAACGACAACGACAACGACGACGACAACGACGACGACGACGACGACGAGACGCGACGACGACGTTGACGTTGACGTTCGCGTTTACCCAACGAGAGACTCTTCCTACGACAGAGAGCGGATCGCCCGCTATTCGAGGGAGAAAACATGAAGTCCTGGCACGCGGTATCCTGGAGCTTCGCCCTACTCGCGGCAACGGTGGCACTGCCGCCTGAAACGCATAGCGCACCGTACACGCAAGTGTAAGTAACGAAACGTTTCTACGATAGCTTTTATCTTTTGTCCTTTATCCTTACTATTGTTGTCGATGTTGATCGTTTGGCGCCTTTGCTTCCATCCACGATCCACCAGTACGCAGAGAGAGAGAGAAAGGACGACGAAGTCCGTAGGAAACGATAAAATGAAGAAAGTGACGCGACAAATAGCGTTAATCGTTTCTCTCGAACCGACGATATCGCGACGTAGAACGCGCGTACGTATCGTACGTCTATGGAAACGAACCAAATCGCATGGAGGATTCGTTCGAATTTACGGGATCGTCGGTGACGTATCGCCTGTTTCCGTTTGTTCGTACGTGTCGTCGTCGTCGTCGTCGTCGTCGTCGTCGCCGCGTTGGCCTCATTTCGTTTTATCTACGTTCGTCCACGCGCCTCGCGAATCTCTGTCATCCGTGTTTCCCCTGGCCCTTTGGCGCTCTTCCTCTCGCCGAGCATTCTCGTTTTATCTTCCGTTCCTTTCTCTCCAGTGACGCTTGGACGGCTCGTAAACGGATAACGTCCCGGCGTGAGTGTCGCTCGATTATTCGCCGCGCGACGTTTAAAGTCAGACCTAAAATAATCCGTTGGCTTCGTGCGTCCGGGCTCGAGCCCACGCGATAAATTCCGTCGAGCAACTGGAATCGAGTTTCTCGCGAAGTACAATGGCGCGTTCGTCGTCGACGACCAGCGAGATCCCGCCTTTTCGTTCGTATTTCGCGCGAGAACGCCGGCCACGTATCGCTCGATGGATTCGCGCGAATTTCCTCGCGCTCCAATTCGCTTTTTATCGAGAATCGTGCGCGTCGTTTCCTCTTTATCTCGAGTCGATGCTCTTCCGAACGATGACTTCGTCCAAGGCGTTGATAAATGCTGTTGGTCGGCCGCGATAGTTCTAAGGTCAATCGCTGCCCTCGGACGTCTTTCGCGACTTTATCGCTCGAAACTTGTCGAAATTACACGATGACGGGCAATCGAAGTATCGCATGGGGGTGTAAAGTCCGTGGTTTTGCGTAGAGACAGCGTTATTATCGCAAAATTCTCACGTTCGTTCGATTTAATTAATCGATCGGACGTTTCGTTGATTATTTTACGAGTTACTGTCGTTGGAGTGACGCTGTTTGCGCTCTTTGAGATAAAATAGATTCCAACGAATCTCGTGTTTCGATCGAACGTTGCTTTTCAATGAGAAAAATACGTGCGGCTTGATAAATGTTACGGCTCGTCCTCTCCATCAACGGTACAAGACAGTAAAGAAAACGGTAAACCGTACATCGGTACAGAGCGTTAACAGAATTTAAACGTGGTCGCGGATGCGCCGATGAGCTGAACGTGCAAGAGTCGTTCAAACGAGGCTGTTACCGAAAAGAAATATCGGGAAAGAAAAATTAATGCGACCAAAACGACATATCGCGAAGACATCGACTGCACGCGTGCGCCATATTTTGAATTGATTTTTTCATCGGCAGTACGTTTCGATGCGTGTCGCGTCGAGAGTCGCGACGTCGACCAAAGAAAAATTCGTGATTACGTTAAACGCGAGAACGTAGCCATTTTTCATCGACGGCGAATTAACGGAGGAAGTTGAGAAACGACGTAAGAATTTATTCGACGATAGGATTGGAATTCTTCGATGCTTCGGATCGTTATTTCTCGTTGCGTCGAGTACCGACCTAAAATTATGCAAAGTGTATTCCGATTTCGCTTCGCTCGTTATTTTTAACGCAACAATCGCGATATCGTGAATGGGATCGTCGGCGAACGTTTTGACGAAATTGCGACAGAAAGCGCTCCTTCTCGTTTTCCGTCGCAGTCGCGTCTGAAAACGTCTCTGCTATTCGATAAAAGTCATAATTTCGCGATGACAAATTCGTTGTTTCGCGTTCCATTGTTACGAGAAAGGAAAGAAAGGAAGGAGGAGAGAAGGGCAAGCGAGGGAGCAAAATTCATCGCGTTATAAAACTCGTACCGGCGCACTCATACTTATTACAACGATAATAGAGAAAACGATGGAACGGGAAGACGGAAACTACCGGTACGAAGATCGACGGCGAACGAATAAAGCGAATTGAGATAAATTCGCCCATTGAAAATCCAACCGCCGACTCGAGAAACAATCGGCGAATAAATTCTTAATTTATTTCGTTTTTTTTTTTATTAAAAAAAACGTTGTTTTTATGAAAAACTGTCGAAAAAAAAACCAAATACTTCCCGAACGTCCCGATAACGACAAATTTGATACATAATTAATTTTCTAACGAAAGGAAGGAAACGAGCAGCATCGTTCCGTGTAAAACGAAGCGCTGCGTTGGCGCATAGCAAATTTCTCGTAAGATCCCGAAATCGTGGCGCGTCGTTCGATATTTTTCGTCGCAGAGGCGCCTTCGAATCTCGTAAGATGGCGCGGGACGAGGTAAGAGCGAAAAACCGATTCGAAGCGAAAAGACGAGGAGACTCCTTTCACGACGAGACGGCGTATCGTTCGAGGAACTCGACGAGAGTGCTCGATCGAGCGAGAAAACCGAAGAGGAAGCGCGCGAGTATCCCTAGCCGCGACTACATCCATCCCACGATCCTCCTTCGCCTCTCGAGGAGCGACTCGAACGGAAGGTAACGACGCGCGACGCGTCGCTCGACTCGAGCCGCCGTGCCGCAACGATATATAGTTTGAGAAATTATCAATATTTACGCTCTTCTTGGCCCACCTCCCCCCCGGTCCCGGTTCGTTCCACCTGTTTCCACGTCGAGGGCCGTGCCTCACTTCTCGGCCTCCTCCAACCCGTAGAAGAGTATCAACCGCTTGCCTCTGTAGTGTGGTGGTATCGGTGATCGTAGTAGAGCTCTCGAACAGGAGAGTGCTCCCGATGTGGCAGAACTCCAAATCCTCCCTGCGTCGCGACAACCTCTTCCTCTTCGGCGACGCCGTTCGTTCTTCGACGTCCTCCGGCTTGCGCAGGCCGTCCGTTAGTCGCCTCTCCTATTAGATCGTTCGGAAAGTATTAGGTTGGCAACTAAGTTTTTAAAAGAATTTTTTCTTTTTAATTTATATAGTTTTAAAAAAAATCTAATTTAAAAATTAAAACAAAAACGGCGGGAAGTTAGTTGTCAACCTAACGATACGAGAATCATGGTTAATTAGACACCTGCGAAATAATAAAATGACTATATTTCGCTTGATCAGACTCGCAATACTCCTACTCTCATTCTCACTCTACGACGTCTCGTTTTTCAATCCTGTCCTTACGGGGTCACTGCGTGTGTTTATATTCTATCCCGATGTTTTAGAACGTTCGCCACCGCGTCGGTGAACGCCCGCAGTCGGTTACCCGTTTTCACCTAGACCAAGGACGAACTCTTGACATGCTTCGTATTTTGTCCTCTTACTTTTCGGTTACTAGAAGAA
>JAITYT010000291.1:399637-410013 GCA_025433975.1 Liostenogaster flavolineata | reverse complement strand
AAAAAAAAAAAAAAAAAAAAAAAAAAAAAATTAGGAGACAATCGCGATACGCTACACGGATTGTCGACGATTCTAGCGTTCTCTCTAACTGCTTCCCTCCCTCCCTTCCACCCTTCCACCCTTCCGCTCCATATTCCTTCGTTTTCTCCCTCGACCGACAGGATAGGGGCTCCGCCGCGTAGGCGACGACGAAACACGTCGTTCGAATCGTGAGAACGCGGACGAGGCAGACCGATGCCATCGACCACCACTACCACTACGACAACTGCCACGACTACTCGCTACGCCGTTTGATCGGCGGAAAGACCAAAGAAAGAAGGAATAACGCGATGACAGGCGCGAAGGATGCATGCAGCCTGTGATCGTTGTCTGGCATGCTTTTTGCACGTAGTTGGTTTCTTCGTGTCGGTGTGTGTGCTCTCCGTGCGTAGTAGTTTCACCCAACGTATTCGCATTACACTAATCCCCCCACCACTCGCCACTCGTCCCTTTCTACCCCACACCGTCTCTCTCTTTCTCTCTTACTCCGTGGCACGTCCTCGATACACCACCACCACCACCACCACTACCACCACCACCACTACCATCACTACTACCATCGACATCGCCACCATCACCGTCCTATCGTCGAATATACGGACGAGCTGTCCTCGCGAGCCGCGACTCCGCTCCGTAGTGTCGAGATCGACGACGTCGACGACGACGAATCTCTCGAATCGGTCGTCGGCCGATCGTTCGCGCCGACTTTGATCGATCGGTGTCTCGTCTTCCTCCCAGCTCGGACCCGGAATTCGATGATGTCTCTCGTCTGCGACATCCCCTCTGGGCGCGCGAGGGAAAAGAGAGGGACGAACGGTGCGTAAGAATAGGCGAATCATCGCCAATCGTCTCGTTCGTGAACTTTGGGAATTTATCTGTTGGGCTCTTCGGAAAGTAATTTCTTTTTTTTTATGAATACGAAAGACCATTTTCTTACAGTCTTTCGATAATTCTTACAACGACTTTCGACTTGTAAAGTCAAAACGAAATTACTTTCCGAACAACCTAATAGAATCGAAGGGGAAAGACGCGTTCTAAGATTCGCAGACGCGACGGCCGGCTATCGTCCAATGCGATTTGTAACGTTCTTTCGTTCGAACGGGAGACGTTCGCTTTTAAACGTACGGACGATCTTAACGCTGAGCCTACCAACGACCGGGCGAATGACCGTTTTTAAATCTTCGTTTGGGTCTTCGTACGTGGGAATCGCTTTTCGCTCGGTGTTCGTAACGCGAGAACGGAAAAAGAAGATGAATTTATTATTTCGTTCTAAATATAGAATAGTAATTATAATTATATTCTAAAGCACAACTTTCGAAGGAAGACGTACCGACGAACTGTCGATAGGTTTGGCGTCAAGCACGCGAACGCGTTTTTTCGTTTCGTTATTAACAGCGTTTGAAGTAGAAAAAATGAGTACGGTAAACTTCCGTTCCGTACGGTAAAAAATCGCGTTCCACCGTGACTAAAGGGTTAACGATAATATCCCGGAATTATCCTCGGGATAATATCCCTAGATCGAATCGCGTTTCACGGTCCGAAATTACTTATCGATCGCTGCTCTCGAGCTCGTCGACTTCGAAACGATCTTAAATCGACCTTAAATCGTGACTTCCGAACGACGAGGAGGAACGTTCCACCACGATAAAGAGAACGTCGAGCTACGACGAACGGGAACGGGAACAAACAAATATAATAATATTTATTATATTAATACATATTAATATAATAATATAATTAACAAACAAAGGGCCGTACAGCCCTTTATTTGTTATTTTTAATTAGCAAACAAAGGGGTAATAAGTCGAGGAGCGTTAACTTGATTCGCTAAACCCCTGGACTACCGTGGGCACCTATAGGCGCTTAGAAATTTTCCTTCCGTGACGCTGAGAGCGCCTATAGGCGTTTCGTGCCCTCGCTGTCGTCCGAGATCAAGGGTCGACGAAATCAAAAGGTGGTAATTCTAATAATCAGCCATGCGTAAAAATGGCAGCGATTCGGGTGTTGTTTAGCGCGTCGAAAACGCGTATGGAAAGAAGCGAGACGCATTACGAATGTAAGAAACGTGACGTGGAATTATTTATTTATCCATATTTCGAATTATATCGCGCTTCGCTAGACGATTAGCAGATCTATGGTGGAAAAAAAGCTTCGCGTTAACGTTAAATTTTTAATATTTATTAAATATTTAAAGAAATCTTAAATAACACTTTTCGCCGGCACAAAGGCAATTGTTCCATTCCCTTTTTGAAGAGTCTCTAAAGTAAAACAAAAGAAATGTTTAAAAATCGAAGAAATTTTGATTACCTTCCGGCAGACCTAACAAACAATATCGTTTCAACGCAGTGAAGTCGGCTTTCTGATCGTTGAAATACGTTTTGACGAAAACGCATTCTCTATTCAAAATTTCTCGACGAACATCGTAACCGAATCCCTACGGGCGGCGCGTCTCAAAGTCTGCCGTAGTCGAGAGGTTTAGCGTGCGAATGCCGAGCGGTCGAAGCTCGATTGGACCGATCACACGCGAGATTCCGATTCGGAACGATTGCTAAACGAGTCGATGAACGACGTCGGCTAGCAGCGCGACCACCCAGCCGAGTTAATTCTCAGGCAGCGCCGAGAAAACGCTTTCGATCCTCAACGAGCTTATAGCAGCGCCTCGTCGAATTAACCTCGCCTCGTCTCACGGCGTGGGGTCAAGTAGAGCGCTACTCGACTGTGTAGAGGGTCACGTTGGGAGGAAGGGACGGAGACGCACAAGCGCGAGAAAGATACGTCGCGCCTAGACGCGCTGGACAAAGCGACACGATAACGTTTTCGTTTTTTCGCTACGAGCCGGTACTCGTCCACGTCCACGTCCGCGATCTCGAACTGCCTTTCCTCGTTACATCATTACCAGCGTCGTATCTTTTCCGTACGCGTCGCTACGTTTCGTTCTCTACCGTTGGAGTGGCACCAGTCCGTGAGAAAGAAAGGCCGAAAGAAAGGTGGGGCGTAAAGGGTGAGAAAGAGAGAGAGAATCGCCGTGATGAAGTACGAACGAGAGAGAGAGAGAGAGAGAGAGAGAGAGAGAGAGAGAGAGAGAAATGGCCGAACGAAAGAATCGCGTGTTAGAGCGACTGAGTGTGTGAACGAATGAGTGTGTGTGTGTGTGAGAGAGAGAGAGAGAGAAAGAGAGATCGAACGACGGCAGAATATAGGAGAAAAAACGATCGCGCTCGCGTCGTTTTTCCGATCGTTCGTTGGTTCGTTCGATCGAGGAAAGGCAGACGCATGCGGCGACGATCGAAATTTTCTCACCATTTTCTGTCTCCGCACTAGCGCGAAAAATCGGCGAAACGACGGGGAACGAGGAGGAGGAGGAGAAAGAGGAGGAGGACCGACTCTGCGCACAATGAGCGCGAAGATTAAAGCGGAGGCGAGAACGTCGTCGTGTCGCGAAGCCTTTCGAGAAGAAAAGGACGAATAAAGCGACGGAGAAAGAAGAGAGGGAAGACGCGTCGCGATCGATGACGTTTTCGCTTTCGAGATTCGTAGGCGCCAAGGCGCCGTCACGACGATCGCCGGGGAGCGTCGAAAAGGCGCGTCTCCCTTACGTTTCCATTCGCCACGCCGGGAGAAAATTCGCGCCCCCTCGCGAGAAAAATCGGCGCTTGAAAGAACGACGATTCCTCCTCGTTCCTTTCGTCGCGACGTCGTTGGACGAAACGCCGATCTCGATCTAACGCTTATACTCGTGTGTTCGACGACGATAGGACTTCACGCTGGATTTTTACTTCCGGCAATTCTGGACGGATCCACGACTCGCCTTCGTGCAACAGAAGGACATCGAGACGCTGAGCGTCGGCTCGGAGTTCATCAAGAACATCTGGGTGCCGGATACGTTCTTCGTCAACGAAAAGCAGTCGTATTTTCACATCGCTACCACCAGCAACGAGTTCATTCGTATTCACCATTCCGGCAGCATCACACGTAGTATACGGTAAGTAAAGGGCCGTGACCACGGATACAGTCGGAAGAAATTCTCTAAACAATGGAAATCTTTAAATGCTAAGAGACGCGACACTTCGATTAGAAGCACTCGAAGAAAACACGCGGTATCGGAATATCAATTTTCCTTTATTTAATTTCGTCGCGACTGTGGTCGTTTCTTTCTTAACTCATTATACTCCGATGTCCCATTTTTGGGACACATTTCTAAATTTCAAATTCGAAATTGGTTAGTAGCGAATATCGTTACACGGTTGATTCAATTTTTTTGTTTAGTGATTTTGAATTACGACGAGTAATGGGTTAAAATCCCGTTCAATGATATAATATAATGATAGAATTTCAGAAATTGTAGATTTCCCAATCGAAAATCAAAAAGCGCTGCGCGATCTGAACTTCGCTCCAAGGCCTAACTTTAATTTCATTTTTCTCCCACTTCTGATTTTCAATTTTTCTTTTTCACGAGCTTTCGATATCGACGGTCTCCATCGATTTGTATTTTTATATGTTTAAAAAATGACCCACTTTCGGAACAGCCACGAACGATATCGTGGATAGTGTAACTTTTTAATAACTTGACGATAACCACGCGAGCTTGAAAAGAAAGAAGAAAAAAAACCAGGAAGAGAGAAATGATTTTTTCTGAAAAACAGATATGCCGAATCATAAAATATTGATGCAAAACGACAAAATTTCTTTCTCGTCAACGGAGTGGCTTGTACTTTCGAGTTATTTCCCGATAACATGAATAAACATCGTGCAAAAGGACGCTTCGGCATTTGCATTTGATCGCTTGTAACTAGTTGAAAAAAAAGTTGCGTATTTCGCTGCCCTGGTCTCTCTTATACGTTAACAACGGTTCAATTCTCGGTAACTCTTTGACGCTCTCTAAATTTCTCTTCGGAATTGCTCGTCGAAACTGTATGGCACTCTCTTTGCCTTTCCACTCTCTAAAACTCCATGACTCTCCGCGAGTTTCTCTTCGACCTCTTCTTCGCCTTCGCCATGGTCAATACGATCGATCACGAGTCGTACCATACCGAAACTTCCAACGACGAGTTTCACGAACTAGCTCGCTCCTAAACAAACGTACGCGTACTCTTCTGCCCTGACTTTTTAACTGTCGCTCGATCCAATAACTTACCGGTCACGCATGGTACTTTTACTCGATCGTATATAGAACGCGCGTACGTAAATGTCACCCATATTTGGGTGACACGTAACCGTTCCAAAAAATAGCGTAATCCATAATTTGGCAACGGTCTTATTTTCGTACGTAAGATGTATATCTAATGAGAAATTTAAAGGATTTTTCAATATTTCGGCGGTCGAAGTGTTAATAAATAGAATTTCATCCATTTCTATTATCGATTGGCGCTAAGCACGGTTTTAAAACGTCTGGTAAATCGTGCATAGATGGTAAACCTCGTTAGCGAAAATTTGATCAGACTCGAGAAAATTTTAAGCTACGGCTTGAAAAATTAGAAAAAATTATAGGTCTAATTTTTCATCATTTATGAACACTCCCCAAGGACTTTGATATGCCGGATACGAATTACTATGAAAACTCCTATGAAGACTCGTCTCGTTTCGTTCTTTTTTGTTATTAAAAAGAACTTATACGATGAAAAAATGGCACTTGGTAACCGAGATTTCATGGTTAATGTTTCTACTTCAAAATAACAAAAAATATTTATCGTTGCCGACCACATACGTAGTTACGGCGATTTAAACAGCATTTTCACTAGAGGCAGTCCTTCGCGTTTCTCGAAACTTTTCCGAACGACGATATATCGACAGTCGGTTCAATTTCCAAAGGATACCGTGCGAAAGAAAAAATACTTCTTCGAAAGATCTTGAAATGACTGCGAATAACGAGGAAAAACTCCGTAGCAAAAAAAAAGAAAAATTTCTCACAAATCCTGGCCGAAACTCGAGCGATTCAAAGGCGGAATTTGCAAAAGCTGCGTGCACACCAGCCGCGGCAATCCTTCCTTTATATCCAATCCGAGGAAAATGACGAGAAAAATGGACGATACCAGTTACGAAGGAGCTCGTCGTACTCAGGAAAAAGTGAATATCCTCGAACGACATGGACGATTCCGCGTGGAAAGGAAGCGTCGAGACACGAGTCTAAATTCTACGTCGGTCTTCATCGCCGATGAGCGATAAGAGGAGTGAAAAAAAGAAGCATCGTAGGGAAGCACGAGATCGCAAAGGACGCGAGGGTCGACGCCGTTCGTCCACGATTAATTGAATCGATTCGTCTCCATCCGAGCTCACGAGCTTTATCGTAACGCCTCATCGTGACGCCTCCAGGCAAGAATCTAATCCTCGCCGCGGCTCAACGTGCCACGGCACGGTTATATCGTTCTCATCGCAGCCGTCGAGTAGCCGTGGGTACTTCGGGGACCAATTCCACCAGGCACGACAAATTTCCTCCCAGCCTATCAGCCCGTAGAGCTCGTATCGTCCCTCCTATCTGTCCCTTTCTCGCGCACCCAAGAGTGCTTCGGTATTAACGTTCCGGCTATATTCAGACGATCCATGCATACCCAAACTTAACCTGGTCGGCCTAACGCCTTCCACCAACGGCTCGCTTCGTCCCGCCATCCCCACCTGCCACCGACGCTTCCAGGATTACGGACGAGACAAGACGATCGAGAACTTCCGTTAACGATGAAATAAATTATGACGAAGGGTACCACCGTAGGTAGCGAGGCCACGGCGTATCCTTCGAAACTCTTCGTCGCGGCTAGGTAAAACGCGATCAAGATTCTCCTCCGGAAATTAGCATTCGTTTCGTAAGCTTCGACTTATAATATTACGTTTTCCAAGCTTTCGCTCGCGAAGACCTCGATGTTGAAGCAACAGCGAGGAGGCAGGTTGCTTTTATCGCCAACTGTTCAGCCGGGGCATAGAAAGTAGAACGAACGACTTTTATCGGGCAAGATCGGTGCGATTAGCTCGTCGAACGATCCGCAGATCGATCTTCTTCCATCGCAACGACGATATTCCGTTGATCGCGTCTACCGGAAGTTCGAGTACCATCATACTCTTACCCCTTTCGAAGACTCCCAGGTCAAAATTTCGAAGTAAGCATGGAATAAAAAGTAGCGAGAAAGGGGAACGAACAACTTTTATCGGACAAGATCGGTGCGATTGGCTCGTCTACAATTTCTTTATAATCGAAAGCGAAAAAATGCGCGCTTCTTCACCTTCAACGATCTTCTTCCATCGCAACGACGAGGTTCCTTTGATCGCGTCTACCGGAAGTTCGAGAACCATCGATCGAGATGATCCGACAGGTCGCGCGCCATTCGACGAACACGATCGTAAAAGGAAAGACGCCATCGATCGGAGCACTCTCGCCCCTTCCGAAGGCTCCCGGGTAAAAGTTTCGGGGTAAGCAGGGAATAAAAACTAACGGGAACGAGGAGGACGAACGAGAAGAAATCAATGACGAAAAGCACGGAAAGGCGGTCGCGAGAATCCGACGATCTTGCACGATGAATTCGTTCTCGTCGACTCGAATTCTTGACGATAAAGACAGGATCGTTCCTCGTTCGACGTTAAATGGAGGGTGCCACGATCGTACGACTCTTGGAGAGACTAAAGGAATCTAGGTTGCTTCTGACCTGGGTTAATAATCGCGAGGATTTGCGGTGGCTAAGGAAAGCGACATCAGACGATTTTAGGTCGAACCGAGCTACCGCGAGGCTCTTTTCCTCGCAACGTCATTAAACGTCGTTGCGTTTGCGCTTTTACAGATTAAAAGGAGGGGAAGGAAGCGCGAGGACGAAGACGAAGATGACGAGAATTTACGGACTCTCGAAGCCCGTAGAAAATCGTCTTGAGAGCTTGCGAACGGATTTTATATCGAAACGAATTTGTTTCAGCTTAACGATCACGGCGTCGTGTCCAATGAACCTGCAGTATTTCCCGATGGACCGACAGCTCTGCCACATCGAGATCGAGAGCTGTAAGTAGTAATAAGCACGTGCGAGCTCTATACGCATATACAATATTATAAGTATATATATATATTGTATAATATAATATATTATATATATATTTATTTATCTACGTATCTACGTATATAAATATATGCATACACGTACATATATAATATTTAATATATTATATAATATAGTATATTAAAGCTAGATTATAGGTTGCTCGGAAAGTAACTTCATTTTGACTCTACATGTCGAAAGTCGTTATAAGTATTATCGAAAGACTATAAAAAAATCTTCTTTCATTTTTATAAAAAAAAAACGAAATTACTTTCCGAGCAACCTAAGTATACATATATATATATATATATACATACGTAGATACATACGTGAACGATTGAACGCGAAAGGTCGAGCTCCTAGGAGAGAACTCGATGTACTTATCACACTTTACGCGTTCACCAATAAGATTTATGCGCGTATCTCGATGCGACGCGCACTTCGAACGCTTTTAGAGGAGGACAATCGACTTTCCCGATGAACGCGATCGTCCCGGTCGTATCGTCCTCGCCTGTAACTTCGAATCCCGTATCGGCGACTTTGCACGAACTTCGATTGTTAGCGACTTCGTCGTGTTATAACGCGGTATTCTTACGAAAGCTTGCGCGCACAAAGGAAATCTCAGGATATTCTTTTTCGAAGGATATCCAGAGGGATGAGGGGGAGGAACGTTTTAGCGTAAAAATACAGAACGATTCTTCGTATGGGATTCGAACGAATGAACGAATAATTCGTGAGTTAAAAAACGGAATTTGTTCCGCGTTTAGACTCCTAAACGCATCTCCGAAGTTCCAACATTTTTTTGTTTCAAGATTGGAATTATTTCCTGTTAGACGAGAACAAATAGCGCGTGACGCACGGTGAAAAATTGTTAACGGGTTTATTTTAAAAAGCACTTGTCGTAAAATCAACAAAATTACGTCCGCGATCGATGTGTACGGAAAAATGTCGAGCTATCGTATTTATCGTATTCATTGTACGCTACAGACGCATCATTCGATCGATATAGGCGCGAATAAACTCGAAGAGAAATCCGAGTTTTTCGTTTTGTTTAGTTTTTACGCGGTTGGACTGCCGTCGCTAGAATACGAGCGCGCTCTCGTCCACTTGCGCGTCGTAACTTACGTGGACGTAATACCGTGGCTTGGAAACCGAGGAATAATATCGTAATTAACGCGGAGTCGCGAAATTATCGACAATCGCGAGCGGAATTTCGTCGTTGGTCGCTCCAACGTCGGATAAACTTCTTCGCTCGTGGCCTCGCGGCTGGTTTCGATTAGCATCGCGCCGCCAACTCGATATCGAAGAAAAATTCCGAATCGTGCGATACTCTGGATGGAGCGGAGAAATCGATAGGAAAATCAAACGGACGCGAAGGAGTTCGTAAACGTACGAAGCGACGACGTACGTTTACCCAGCGAATAACGAGAGATTCGTTTTCATTGGGAAGGTCGATTGTCATTGATACGTGGCTCGATACGAGATCGTACATCGCTTGATGAATATCCTTTCGAATGAGCACAAAAGGACGCTTCCTCGTTTATGAATTTAGCGTCGAGTATGCAAAGATCGCGTCGAGACTAGTTAACAAAAAATAGCGATACACTGACATCCCTGTTTTTCGTACTACACACGCTCATACGAACTATCATCATTTCTAACTCTCTCAAACCGACGATCGTCTCGATCGTCCCCTCGATCCGCCATCACCAAACCGATCCTTTTTCCCCTTCGTTCTTCTTCGACTTCGACCACTTCTTCTTCTTCTTCTACCGCTACTACAATCTTCTACTACTATTTCTTCATCGTCGTCTTCTTTTCTGACCTCTATTCTCTCTGTTCTTTCTGTCCGTCTATCCATCTATTTATCCATCACGCGTCACTTCACGCTCACCGACACTACGGATGGTCTGATGTAATGCGACTCTCATTCACTCGCTCACTCACTCACTCACTCACTCACTCAGTCAGTCACTCAGTCACTCACTGAACCATTCACTGAGTCGCTCGCTCGCTCGATCACTCACTCGCTCACTCGCTCACTCGCCGATCCACTAGCTCGCTCGCTGGCTCTTATAACTTTCCGTTCGGCGCGCACTAAGCTACTACGTACGGTTCGACCGACTCGACCGCGATCGTCCGGTAAGACGAACAGTGAGGAAGCTCCATTCGGCTCGACTTACCTTTACGCGATGTAATTCGTCACGAACGTCCACGAGGGACATCCTGCTATTAAATCGCAACTGCTTGAACGGAGACTACCGCGTCTACGTGTTATATTTATTTCCAGAGGGTCTCTCTCAAATTTGGCTCGAAAAACGCCTATTATTA
>JAITYT010000291.1:297421-310202 GCA_025433975.1 Liostenogaster flavolineata | reverse complement strand
ACACACACACACACACACACACACATATCATTTAGTACTTTAGTAATTAGTACGAGATTAAAGTAAAGGTGCAAAAACGCGCAGAGTTTCATATACAGCGAAACGAATGGTTATATTACGATAAACATACAACTGTTCTAAGAGCTTTTAAATTACGATTACTTTAAAGAGTAGGAAAAGTAGACGTTATACTTCATTTATAAAGTATATCAAATTATATAGAATAAAATTTTATAGTATAAAATTTTAAATTTCAACTTTACATTTTACATTTACCAATGTACGAAACTATCGTAAAATTTCAATTTTAATTAAAATCGATCAATTATAATACATATATTGTTTAGATAAGACGTAATCTTATATGTAGTATTCTTTGTTACTAAAAGAAATATAATAGCTACTTTATCAAGTTAATATTATTGTTCTATGCATGTTATGTATATATTGATATTTATTTGATGCAATATTAGCTCAGCTGTGATGATAAACATTTTTGATTAACAACAAATCCTTTTATTACAAATAATTACTTCCTTTATACGTTTGTATATATTTATAATTATAACTCAAAAGAACATAAGTTTATAGATTTTCTCAGTAAGATTTTCTTTTATAGATATTATATTCGAAGTTTTAAGATAGAAACAAAACGTAATAAAGGAGAGCTAGATATTTCTAAAAATAAGACATACGTGTAATCCAAGAGAAAGATAAACTGTAAGATTTAAAAGTTATACGCAGAATCTGTTATCCATCTGGTAATTTTATGACTCTACTGGAATCTGATTCTGTACGTTGACATTGTAATTTTTGAATTTATGAGTATGTACTTATATCGCAACAAGCATTAATCTTTATAGAAACGAATTCTTCATTAAAAACAATACAAATTTAAGAATACAGCAATATAAACCAATGTAACATCTTCGACGTTAGTATTTCGCTCAGTTATCTTTCTCTTGAGCCTTATTATTTGTAGATTATATTTTATTAGATTTCAATTAGACAGTTGAAAAAGTACATAATCATGTTATGTAATGTAAAAATTAGGAGCTTATACAATGTAAAATAATTATTCTTATTTATTTTATCTTCGTACTGTGATTTTATTTTGAATACTTTCCTAGAATATTAGACATTATTTTATACGATGTATAATTTACTTTCGTCACGTCTAATTACAAGTTTTATAGACTTTCTCATAAATTTCTCAAGCCTAACACTGGATACCATATTTATTTGTTTAGTATCTTGTATATGTATTATTTAAATAAATCATTATTTCATGGTTCTGGCATTTATTTTCGTTAATTTCTGCTTATTGTTAAGAAATAAGGACAATATGAGCCACACATCGTAATTGTTCTTTCTATGTTATTTGGAGCAGGAGCAGCTTAAGGGACAGCAGACTTTATGGGTGAGTCTTATGACATATTTTATATTACTGTGGTGGCTTTATAACATCATATGGATCTATATAAATCATCTAATTGCATGGAATATAAATTATGAAAGTCCACCTATCACGAAATCAGAATTGTTTCTCAAGTAATTCGACGATTGTTCATTTAAATCGTTTATCGTGAGCAACGCATTTACAAAATTGCTCAAACGTTACGTTTGTTATTACGTCAAAACGTGCGAGTGTTATTTAATAATGTATTACAACGAACGTACTTTCAGCCAATACGTATCTGTTCTGCGAGTAATCTAACGTAAGAAACAATTCTGTTTTCGTCGAGTTATTATTGCCCTAATTTT
Organism: Liostenogaster flavolineata; assembly: GCA_025433975.1. NCBI lineage: Eukaryota > Metazoa > Arthropoda > Insecta > Hymenoptera > Vespidae > Liostenogaster > Liostenogaster flavolineata. The sequence continues at coordinate 308,438 of JAITYT010000291.1, read as the reverse complement.
TAACTAAGAGCCTGGCATGTGAATCACCTTTACTTATCAGCTGATGCGAGTCTCCATTTCATATGCCATCAGTCAGGCTGACTAAGAGAGAATTATAGCTGCATGGACAAATTACGATAAAATGTAATTTTTAATTCTTGTTTTGCGAAGATACATTTCACAGTTTCTAAAAAGTTCGTCAGGGCTATTATGTCACTTATAACATCATTTTGAAGATTTTAAAATGTAAAGGAAAAGCTTACGATGTTAACTACATAACAGCCCCGATTACTTGAATCGTGGAGCCTTGTATTTTACAGCATGCTCCTTTTAGTCTACAATATCCAATAAATGTACAACGACAGATAAATCTTGAAATAATTTCCATGTCGATAGTTAGCACGAGTTTATGGCGCTGTACTGTGCGAATGCATGTTAGTGCTTTCATTACTGTTTGGCGTATAAATAATTAATATGTTATAAAATACATAATAGATATTTTATTCAATAGGCAACGCAGCAAGGGCCGCTTAGCATAATTTTATATTCTTCTTCGCGCAAATAATATAATGAGGCCATGTAACTGATTTGTATTCACATCCTTTATTTCATCAGTGCAGCTCTTAATAAACTCGCAATCTACGTTCCGTTTTTTTTTTCCTTTTGTTTCTTTCATTTACATAAAACTCTGGTCAATATTGGGTTGTGCCGAAACATTCGAGGAATTCCTATCAGCTTTTTCAGAAATGGATTACAATCGGTAGTCGGTTCTTTGCTTATGATTTAGTGAGATTTTTATCGATTTGTTCATCGTGATTTTACGCTCTAATACACATTTACAATGAGATAATTCAAAAATACATAATATGTATATAGAAATGTTCGCTATTATATATGCTATTAAATATAAATTTTGAACAAATTATTAACAAAATATTTTAAAAATCTTGGTAAAACATACGAGAACGTATGACACATACAGTATGCTATTTGTATTTGTCGTATTTAATTAAACGAATTTATATATTTGTAAACAATGATAATGTTCCTAATTATCGATAAACATATACTTTGGTGGTTTACTGGTCTTTTTTGGCATGTGGTATTGTGCAAGTTGTATCTAATGCTCAAAACTATTACGATATACAAGAAAGAAATATTGATTCGTAACGAATTAAATGAATCTTAAGTCGCGTTACTGACATTATTAAGACATACTTCTACGTAGAAGTAAATTGCATCGTAACTCGATTCGTTCGTAAAAGTTAAATGTATAGCGAGTAGGCTGTATAAAGTTTCTTCTACTACGTCAGATTATTACTGATTACATACAAAATAATGAATATTTACTAAATTATTATTTTATTATGATCTCATGTTTCTTATAGTACTTAATTTACGAGCAATAACCATCTAGAATAGGGGTCATTTCGTATCAATGCGATTGCGTTTCGAAGTAACGTCGAAAATTTTGTTGAACACTTTGTATTTACAGTATATGATATTCCTTAATACTCGATCAGTAAATATCGAATGATTTTGAAAAATTATATAAATTACTGATAAAGTTATGGTTCGTAGATGTAACGAAAGTGGATAATTTTAAACGTTTTAAACAGTTGCGTATTATTAACGAAGCAAACTTGACAAAAACTTTGAAAATTTATTCTAAGAATGAAAGTACATAAACATATCAATGCATTTTAAATGTAATCTGGAATGTGCGCAACATTTCTTTTTTGTATTTTGCCGATAACATATATCTGATCATTGCACTTTGATGTAACTTCGTTACTTGTTTCGACGTATGGTTTCAAAAGTGACTTTTCGTCAAAACTTACGAACAACGAAATTAAGCATTTTCAAATACATTCGAAGGGATGCAATTGTAATACCGTTAATTTACAAAATGTGTTAAAATCCTTTCATGTACGTTCATTAAGAATTGAAATACTCTAATACATGAGATATTTTTAACGATATATTTGAACTACGAAACAGTGAACAAATTTGGAGACATTATTCCTGAACGCGATCTCATTTAATATAGAATGACCCGTAGGTCTTATATACAAAATGTAATAGTTTGAAACATTGTTGCTCTTATATCATGAACAAGTTAGACAGTGACCTCGATATATTCTTCAAGTAGGATGCATATGAATAACTGTTTTAGCATACAAGCTTATATCACGTGCGGTACAAAATAGGATTTTTCTCAAATCGAAAATAAGCGATTCAAGGCTCGATGGCCATGTAACATTATTGTATTGCAGGGAAGAGGAGCTCGCCACTAACTCTAGCAAGGAGACCGTCCTATCTGACGCCACCACTGCCAACCATACCCACGCAACTGATAAACCATAAACTTATGTTGAGAAAGATTTTATCGGCAATTGACTACCATTCATATCGAGAATATTATAGATTCTTATATTGAGCCAAAAGTATTACTGAATTATTGTAATCAGAAGTACTATAAACTAAAAACATAGCACAATCTGCTAATAGCTAAAATTGTATAAATCGATGATACACGTTGCCATTAAAATTTGAAACACTTCTTAGTGTTTTAATATTTAACGAATATTTCGGCATCACCGATAAGATCATATATTCCATATTGTAAAATAAATCCGTTTGTTTGTTTAATTACCAGTTTCATTTTTTTTCTATTCAGATGTGTGACCTACGAAAACTTTATAGTTTAAAATTACTTGTACGATATATCGATCCGAACATTAATTCAAATTTCAGGATAATAAAAAGCATGGTCTAGTTAATTTCTCTTATTGTTGAAACTTCTCAAAATAATTATATCGTTCATTTATATGTGTGTTTAATTAAGCACATTTATTAATAAATAGATTTTAAATTTCAAGTTTTTATCTAATCTATAAAGATAAAAGAATGAACACAGTTCTATAATTCGTAGGATTCAAGTTCATAATCAATATACTTTTCTAAATGTTTTTAAGAAACATTTGTCCTTTACTCGTGTCCGAATTCTACTACACAGGCCAGTGGTATTCTGTAATGGTACAAGGCTAGAAACTGTGAAATGCATTACCATTTCAAGTGAAATACACTGTTATAATCTCCTAAAGATCGAAGGGGGAGAAAAATCGATACATTTGAAATTTTATATGAACGAAGAGAGACTACAATCTAATACACGTTGTCGATTTTATAGTGACAAGAACATATACTATTGTTCATTGTTTTAGGTCGATATACAATAAAAGCACCCATGAATGCATTTGCATATTACAATGGGCGATGTAATTTCGTATAAGATAATAATAAACTCAAAGGAAAGGCAGAAATGGAACGCGAGCATACATTTAAAATAGGATTACGATAAAAATAATTTAAGTTCACTTCGCAACACAAATCTATTTCTAAAAATCATTATTCATATATTATCTGTATAATAGTATATATTCGCGGTCTCACGATTTTACGATATCTTTCTGGCACATTTTAAATCGATGTCGTCAACGAAGATCCGGGATGCACTAAAAGAAAAAAAGAAGCAATAGAAATCTGTGAAGAAGTGGAAACTTGGACAAGTCGCGTGATGTTTTACAGGAGCATGCTAAACTGTGTGAATGCATTAGAGGGACATATACCGCCAGCTGAGAGTGCAGCCCTGATGGTGGCAGAGGAGAAGCCACATCCTGACTCATGTAAGGCCTAAAAACCTTGACCACCGTCACACACAATCATCTGTAATCATTCTCATTTTCGTTATTTCCGCAAAACAAACAATTCTTTATGTTAAAACTAAGACAGTTTCTTCTAATTTCATATTTATAAGTAAAACATCTTTTATTTTTAAAAGTAAGAAGTTTGTACGAAATTATTTTACATTATATCATAGAATTTCGTCAATGTTAATGTTAATAAACATATGGATTAAAAATTTTCTATACAAAACATACTTTTCAGTTATTATCGGTTATTATTTTTACAAGAATTGTTTGATACTTGCGTGTTACGTCATTAACTTTTGCATGCCACAAATCATTCGTGTATGTGTAAATTTTGTTAACTTGTAATTTCACTGTGGGACTTTCATTTTTACTTTGCAAATATTATTCTACGGCTTTCACTATGATTCGAAATTATACAGAAAAAGTTGCAAATTTCATAGAGTATAATTACTACATATCACTCCATTAATGACAAATATGTTACACTTGGTAAAATATATTACACATTACTTTCTCTCAAATTGTTTACGACAATAGAAAAACGAACAGTGAAAGTGTTCAATATTAAAGATCCTCCGCTGGTATTTTCATATGAAAGGCATATAATACTTAACGGACGAGTAGACTCTGACTATTGATATCGATATAAATCACAATCGATTCTTTCTTTATATTTTACTATAAAAAAATATATAATTCAACAAATTATAAACCATTATTTGTTATTCTCAGATAGATTTCTATTAAAACAGCATGAAAAATATGTGTCCTTACAATGCATTATTTTTATACAATAAAAGATGGAGCATGTCCTGTTGCACATATTTATATAATAACTCTTATAAACGAGTGAGTTTTGTGCTTTACATAGTTAAATATTGTGACATGCGTATTATTAATTCATAAGCAGTTCTTGTTCTCCGATAGTCATTCATATCCTATTTTTGACAAAATGTTAAACGTTAATGTGGCATAACTGATATTTAAGATTAAAAAGTGGAATAATTTATATTGCTCTAATACCGTGATATAATGTTAAAGTAGGTACAGCTTAATTAAGTTCATAAAATAATCAAAATCTAAACATTTTAATTATCGTAAAAGCTTTGTTAAATTTAATTACAAATTTATGACAAATTATGCATATTTTTGCAGCTTAAAATTCTATTTTCTTTAATATCAATGGCAAAGGTGCGCGAAATTATTTAACTTCGGGAACGTTTCTTTTGACATCTACAATGGGTTACGATCTATCCTGTAACGAGACTTTAAATTTAACTAAAATTATTTAAGTTATTTGTTGAAAAGTACATACAGAACGAAGTAAGTGTACTGGTAAGATTAAAATATTTACTGTTAATATTTGTATGCTTTGAGACGAAAGTATGTGTAATATTTTAATTTCAAAAAAGAAAACCTTTCACACGTTTAAGTTTATCCATTTTATTTTATGTTACATTTCAAGAACATTATTCAAAACACTATCACAATTGTTTTTAGATCATGAAAGGTCGACCTTGTACATTCTATATACCACTAAAATGTAGAACAATAACTGAAATTTTAAGTATTTGTCGTTCTTCTATGAATAAGGGGAATGTGTAAATAAAAAATTTGCTCTGCATCAAAGAGAAAAAGGAATGTATTATTTACATTCGTTGTTATGTATTCCACAAAATATAGAATGATTTTTATTTTTTAAATTCTAACAGACTGTTCTTTTTCTCTTATTCGACATAATGATATACATAAAAAATTTAATGCCACCCAATGAAAATGCTTTGAAAGTTTTTAATAAAAATTTAAAGAAGTTAAAAATGTTTATGAAAATTTTACAAGACATTTTAAATTGCTACAATCGTTAAGAAATGAAGGATGATTTATATAATTAAAATAAACAAAAATTCCATGAGGAACATGACGTACGAAGAAAAAATTTAAATAATGTATAGAGTGTTGATACGCAAAGCATGTTTTTTACTTTAATTTTCAACGAAGAATCAAAATTATCAAAATGTTCGGTAATTGTGTTACATCCGATATCTATGTATATTTATGTATCGCACCAATATCTATATCTGGGCGCGCGTAAGTGTGTGTGTGGGTGTGTGTGGGTGGGTGCGTGGGTGCGTGCGTGCGTAGGTGGCTCTTTACTATTATTTATGTGTAGTATGATAATCAAATTTACTGCTGTGTATCTACACTTTAAACGTAGGCCATGCTACATACTTTTACAAATTGAAAATCAGTAGGCACTCACATTTGCTTTACCGTCACTTTAATAACATATTATACGCTACTAACACTGGCCTCTGTAGTAGTTAAAGCGAAGATCATTTCATATGGACTTTTAATTCGAGTAACGATATTCAAAATTTTGCTAATTCAAAAGCACCGAAGTATCAGGATTTTTAAACACGAACATAATAATACTTCTTTCTTTAAAATTATAAAGTTATTCGCAAACTGAAGCATGATCGATACAATTAAGCATGAACGCATGAATATAATTTCCACTGCTTACATGCACAAAAGAATATTTTAATAATAGTTGTTATCTATTTGATTCATACTATAAATACTTCCGAATTATGAATCTAACAACTCTATTAATGTATACAAATATTCATTACAATTTTCAGATTTTTTGTAAATTTTGAAGGTATGTTAAGAACAAATAGGTAAATACGAATTTTAAAAGCGCCGATTACACGATAATATAAGGTCCTTCTTATTTTAGCATCATAAGAGTTTAACGAAAAGTTTAAGAATCGTTAATGTACAATATTCCTTCCAACCTTTATATCTCTCTTTGCATTTGCTTAAATTGCACGAAGATAGTTATAATGCAATCCTTTAACCACTCGATAGATCCTAACACGATCTACCGAATGATATCGGCATATATACGTCTATACAAAAATATCGATAGTTCTATAAACTATCCAAAAATGAAAATCTAATCTATCTAATCTTATGAAAAAAAAGTGATCTAAAATCGAGTACACGTACGATAAATCACGCTGTAAATGATTCCGGCGTTCGAAGGGAAGAGAAACGAGTCTTTACCGATTGTAAGATCGACTCTCCTTCACGCGGAAGTTCGCGCTTTAAACGGGATTCCCCTGACTCTTAACACGACTCAGCGTAACACATCGACGAATCGCACGGTTTACTCCAGAATCGATCGCCAAAAACAACCTCCAAAAGACCTCGCAGAAATCTAAAAATCTTTAATTCCAATCGTCACGCAGCTACGATCAAAAAAAAGAAAAAAACAGGGCAACGAGAAATGCAAGCGATCGTTCGTATCGCACCAGCAGGGAAACGCGATGCGCTCGTGTTCGCACAGTAAAAAAAAAAAGAAAAGAAAAAGAAAACGGATATTAAAGCACGAAGAAAAAAACGATTTACGTCTGATTAATGTGGATTCGCAGTTGTATTTGCAGATGGATCAGAACGGTCTTCCGTCGCTCCCGCTCAGCCGGAGAGGCCACCGCCCCCGCTTCCCCCGCCACGCTTTCCGAACAGCGGTGTCTGACAATGGGAAACAGCTCCTCTTAATATCGGTAACTTGGTCATCATGAACGCACCGATCCCGCTGCCCTTGCTGCTTACTGCGAATAGTCTCAGCCTAGAGAATCAGCTTTACGAGATAATCACGGAGAGCAGCAAAGCGTGCGCGACCTTCCTGAGGAACAGCTTACGACGCGCTGCCAATGCAACGAATCTCAATTGGAACATCGCGGAGAATCTAGAACGAGACGCGTACCGCGATACCAGCCTCGAATAGCGCGATCATCGAATGGACGACATTCGACGAATTACGAACGCGATATTCCATCGATATTACGCGGATGTCGGTAACCTTTCGATAGCGATATCACGTCGGATTCGTGGGAAGTTCGACGATCGAGGTTAACTTTGAAAAATGGCGCATGAAATTTGGGGCGAGGGGATCGCCAAAGGGAGACATAAGAAAAGCGGAACTGGAAAGAAGGTTGGGAAATCGCATGTGCTAGCGAACGATCTCGTGGTTGCCCGTCTCTTCGAAGATCGAAAGACGAGAGGTAACGTCGCTTACGAGCCAGCACGACGACGACGACGACGACGACGCTCGGAAAAGTTTCGTCGAATGTTGCGAAAGTGATTCGTGCCTAGATATTACGTTCGAAACTGACGCGATTGTACGTTTCTACGCGACGAGGGAATCGAATCGTCTCGTAGGAACGTTTAAAAGCAATACGTAAGTCGAAGATGGAAGAGGGAAGAGCTATTTACGAAGCCATGGAGGAAACGCGTACACACACCTTATATACAGCAACACTTTTGTATCGTTCATTTTCAAAAGTCTATCGGAAATACAAGAGAAACGTCGTGTTTATATCGCTATTATCTTCATCGATCGTTCTAAAATACCGACAATTGCATGTTATACACATATTTAGGCGTTTGGTATTACGTATTTACACGCGTGCTTCTTCATGGCATATCGTGCGGCTTTCCAGGACTTCTCGCGGTCGCGTTCCGCTCTACGAGGAAGGATTACCGCTTCTTATCAAGATCGCGAGTTCTTAGATTCTACGACACGACCAAGAAAAGACGATGGCTCGAACGATCAGGTCCAAAGGAAACGACGGACTTAGGTTAAATTTTCGATAGTAACCGTGTAATAACGTTCATTAAGAATAGCATCGAACTTTACGCGGTGCCTCTTAAACGGAGAAAAAAAAAAGATTAATATGAATTCAATCGACCGTACTACCGTTGATGCCACAGGGTACTCTGTATTAAGTTCGATGGCGCAATCGAGCGGATGGAATATCGCTTTGAACGTTTCCCTCGTTTTTTCTCGTTCGAACGAAACGCTAAACTTGGTTACAAAACGTACCGGTAGGTGGTGCGACTGTATTCGCGTATTTTTGACACGATTTAGTCGCATTTTCGCCCTCAAAGAAGATTAAAATGGAATAAAATAACGTGCTTTGATCGATCTTCGGACGGATTCGTGTTCTTCTATAATCGCGAGCTTAACGATTGGCGTGATAAAATCAGCGATGAAATTAATTTGCTGGATGATCGGTCATCGATCCGCAATGTCAATGTGCCGTTAGCGACGAAAAATGTAAGTTCAATGGGATCTACGGGAACTAATTCTTACGTATCGATCGACTCGTTGTATCTTCTTACGCGCACAAATCGCGTATACTCGTAATATTATCTTTCATTAGAGGTTCGATCTTTTAGCACGACGTAAAAGTCAAATTTGGAAGATCGAATCGCACGGTAGGTTGGCTAAATTACCAAAGCATCGATAAGCTTTCGTCAATTTCGAAATATCTATTTTTTTTCTCGAAGAAATAATCGTCCGCTCGTTTGTTTTATAAAATCGATAGGACCCTGTGGATACAGAGGCATGCCTTTCTTACTTACCGACGTTATCGATCTTTTTAAACGAGAACGCACGCCATTCGATCTTACGCAGTCTTCGGGGAAGAACCTTTTCTTATATGTAAATATATGTATATACTTGTACACTTTTATCATACATGACTATTGCTACAGAAAGAAATGTACGATAATCCTAAATTGCTCGACGGTGCATATTCCCGCTAAAGTAGTCTATCAAAAGAGTAAAGAAATATAATTCCAAAAATAAGTACGTAAGATGTTGGATGCATAGCGGCTTAAATTATCACTCGCGTTTATTATGACGTCAGGAGCTGACAGAGCGTAGCGATCATTTCTAGAACGCCATCGTTTGTATAAATAATAAATTAATTGCGGTGGCACCCCAATATAAGCGTGTTAGGATTTTTTAATTTTATGAAAATGTTTACACGAGATCTAGATAAGCACGCTTAACTTTCATTCTTCCGACCTACGTTATTTATCGACTATTCGTGATATTCGTGTACGCACGTGAATACGCGTAGAACTGTATTAAGAAGAAAGAGAAGGAAACACTCTTCCGACATTCACGTTCTTGCACTTAGCATCATCGAATTATTCGAGCGAACGTCACACCTTCGATGATTATTTTACGTAAGTGATAATAAAAGTTAAAGAATACGATGAAATCCTAAACTTCTTTTGCAGTAGCCTATATCTCGAAAATGGATACAATTCGAGTCAATATATTCCGCTCAAAACGTAACGACATAAACGCAATATGATAATTATAGAATAGATATGGCAAATTCATGATCGATAAGATTCCAAGCAACGCACCGCACGATATCATTTAAAAAAGAGAAAAAACGAAGAAATCTTTAATCATAAGCTGTCCAAAAAATACAGAATCGGTGAGAAAGGCAATAAAGCTATTGAACTGAACATATACTAAAGTAGATTTTCTTGCATTATAGTAATATCAGAATTCAAAACACTATTAATTAATAATATTTAGGCTAGGAGCGGACGTATATATCTATACGTGTATGTACATTCCTACATATATGTATATGTATATATAGCTACTAGATGATAGTAAACGTATCAAACTAATAACGATGATCGCAACTTAAAAATGTCGTAAGCGTGTGTCGAATGAACGGATTGTACATCTTTTGCTCGTTCACAGCTGTACAATAATTGCGGGTCGAGCATTGTTAGCATATCCATTTTTTAAATCATTACAAGCTTATGAACACAACTATAAAGGACATATACTAGTTGCAATTGCTTTGACTCAAACTAAGTATGCATTTAATCGACGTAGACGAAGTATTTTAAAATAATTTAAACGTTGCGTTGAAATTGTATCGTATCTTCTTACGTTGCGTATGGTATTATGCGTAATTAACTGTATGCACAAAACTATTTGAATTCTATAGCATCGAATGTATATTCTTTTAATTATAATTTGTGTAATTCGAACGATTAGTAACAATAACAATTACGAGTATGCTATAAGGGCTTCTATAAATTCATTTGCGATACAAGTACGTATATCGATCGATCGATCTATATTAAATACGTCTGACACGTGTAAAAGTTCGTTTACGTGTATGGATGTGTATCACTTTAAATTCTTCATAAGAAACTCCATTTCAGGCTCGTGCCTTTTTAAGAAAGGCCATACTACGTTATGTGTTCACAAAATATGAAGAAATATAGACAAAATTGTTAGGGGTTCTTTGTGATAATAATTTCTATTGCTGCCTTTCTATTGAGCGATTAAGATGATAAAACATTGCCATTACGAGAATAAAGTTAACAAACGAATACTATAACAAATTAATATAGTTCGTAAAAGTTAAATGTTTTTGTTTAAAGATTCGACTAGCATACGAATGCTCTATCTTTCGCTCAAAATCGAT
>JAITYT010000291.1:283092-294836 GCA_025433975.1 Liostenogaster flavolineata | reverse complement strand
AGAGCTTAAAGGAAAACTGCGTTCTAGGTAACTTATGAGAGAACCTTTATTTTGGCACGTGGTTTGGACAAGTTAGTCTCGCGGGCGTGGTACGACTTACTCGGTGGAGTGACTAGCAGGAAGCGTGTGTGTGTGGCTCTCGCACGCTAGAGGTAACCTGGTGCGCGCCCAAGCGGTCGTTCTTACAATCTCTGACGACATGCGCGCCACCTAGGAGCGACTGTGCTGCCACAAGAAGTTTTATACTACGCCATCTGAACGATCTCGTACAATTATAATGTTAAAGTTAATAAACAGAAGATAACACGCATTTAATTTCGCTGCTTACGTTGAAGTACGCGTACCTAACACTCGAAATTAATATTATTATGCGATAACTTATAATAAAAATTAAAATATTAGGAAATACCTAACATCGATCTTTGTCAGAATCTGGTGGTACTTCCATTGTACTTAGATATCCGTATGGTTGGATTAATACCGATGTTCACCGCTAGATGGCGGCACTTGGTCTAAATTGAATAGAATTGAAACAAAACTTGGAGTTAAAATGTAAATTCAGGGAGTTCCTTGGAACGTTTGCCTAATCGTGTACACTATAATTTATGAGCATTTAAGTGAGCTCGAAACATATGTAATAAAAAAAAGAAAAAAATTAATTTAAAAGTAATTTTGTATTTCCAGATGAAATTAAAAGAGCGAATTTTCGTATTAAGAAGGAATTGTATTAAACAACGTATGCAACGTTCTGTTCGATAAAACTACCCAAATACGAGGAATTATCCGCGAAATACGAAATTACTTTTTTCCAATTCAATTCAATTTAATTGTAGAATATAATCGAAAGAAAAACGTGGCGATTATCATCACCACGATATTATTTTGAGTAAGGGTCCACTTATTAATATTTATGGATGTTAGATATATAAAAAAATAAAAACGAATTTATATCGAGATAACAATGTTACCGGTAGCATTACCGGTCGTAAAAAGTTGCTTTTAAACGATTTCCTTTGTGCCAATGGGAAAGTCAGGTAAAAAAATGTCACTGATGTCCTCACGAATGTCAGTGTATTTCTTCTTTTTTATGGAGGCGTATGACATATTCATTTTTCGTAAAGGCGAGCGTCAGATAGATAAGAAGCGCGAAGCCATGCAATAGAAGCTGACATCGGGTATGTTTATCGTCGTGTTTGTCGGAAAAAGTATGGCATTCGTTCCAAGGAAGCTCATGCCATATCGCTTATTAAGAGGTCACCTTATTCGACCAAAAATACACCCACCGGTCCATTCCACCGGTTGACTGTAATCATATCGCCAAGAGAGCTTGCAAACGCATTTGCGGCCCAGCGAATTCGTCGTTATAACGGTGATTCCTCAAAGGCCATTTCTTGCAAACTTTCATCTACTTATTCTGTCAAACCGCAAAGTACGTCACAAACGCGTAATCGTTCAAACGTGAAATTTTATCGAACGCATACGCGCGATAAGATTATGCAAATTTAAAGAACACAGGAAAATAAAAATAATAAGTAAGCGTCGTGAAAGAAGTACGATCTTTTCGTAAAAGAACAGAATCTCAAGAATGTTCATTTCGATGAACTTCCTCGTGGCATCGTCGCATTAAGCGAACGATCATTTTTTCCTGGAAGAAGAAACGATATTTTACTAAAATCCGTCTACCATCGAGATTCTATCGGAAGGCAAGGAGATTGCTTCTAAGTCGAAGAGCGATCGATCATAAATTCGCGTTAAAAGCGAAGATAGGATCTTTCGTTTCGCGAATAAAAAACAATTTTCATTACGGTTCTACATATACAGTGTTAGGGAGATCGAAAAGTAGTTTTGAAAAATTGTTTTCTTTTCCGGTGAAAAACATTTATTTATTAAAGAAATCTTAAATACTAATCAACAAAATAATTTCTATCGTTCTCTAACACTTTTTGCCAGCGTAAAGGCAGTTGTTCGATTCCCGTTTTAAACAATCTTTAAAATAAAATTTAAAAAAATTCTAAAAATCGAAAAAGTTTTGATTACTTTCCGGTAGACCTAATATACTATATTATATTATACCATAATATATACTATATAATATATACTAATATACATAATAAAAAATCTATCATTACCGCTCGTTCGTTGTTTTAATTACGCATCTTCGTGGGAAGATTCAAAGCTCGTTTCATTCGGCGCTCTCCTCTCAAAGGTCTCCTCTATCATCCTGTAATCGAAAAAATGGACTCCGCGCTCTCGAGGATTTTTTCCTCCATCGTCGTCGCAACTCGCAATCAAGATATCGCCAAGAAGCGTCGTTAAAGCGAGTTTCGACGATTAGACGAACCAAGGGCATCTTGCAAGCGCCGAATAATGGCCGCGACCTCCTCGCCACCTTCGAAGCGTACGCCATCTTGATTTACATTCCACCATTTGCTTTTATCGTTTACTCATAACCGTCGTCCTATTTCTTACCTTTCGTTAGCCGTTTATTGACTTACGAACGATTAGTTTCTCACGACAAAAATGTCTCATTCTCCGTTAGCTTCGATTTTGTTCGATCGTCGATGGATCGTCGAGGATAAATATCGGTCGTTTCTTATTGCCATCGCGAGATTTGGATTGGACTTTTTTTTTGGAAAATTTACGACGTCGTTCGTATTTTCGCGTTATCACGAGTGATGTACGATCTCGATCGATTGATTCGACGCGTGTTACCTCGAAGCCCATCTCCTTAAACGTCTTCTCGCGCTTAGGAACGAACAAGAAGAGTCGTAACGTCTGGATTTTGCAAAGAGATAGAGAGAGATAAAGAGATGGAAGGAGAGAGACAAGAACCGAAGAAAGAGAAAAGACGTAAAAGGGAGGAAAATGTTCCTCTACGAGCTCGTTTTCTCTATGATAATGGGTAGCAAGTACCTTCAATGCGTGTCTAGCCACGGCGAAGAAAAGCCAACGTAAACGGAGCGCCAATGCATATAAACTCATCGAAAAGAAAAAAGGAAGAGAGAGAGAAGAAAAGCACGAGAAGATCGAAGAAAATTAAGCTCGTACAACGGCCAGCTGGAGAAGGACAGGAAAAGCCTTTGTGCGTTCCAAGCGTGCGTGATTTTCTCGTATCCTCCGATTCGCGGTATTCGCGTTCAATGTTCTCCTCCATCGAGGCGTCTTCTTTCTTTCTTTCTTTAACAAAATATTCTTTTTTAGCGCTCCATTTGCCGTGCAATCGATCGTAAAGACGATTCTACGAATTAATTCGATTTTTTTATCATTCGTAAATTACTCGATTAGCTGTGAAATTCAAAATTCGTTGACCGACGATGTTTATTCAATTTTTACAATCATAAACATTCGAGGCACTCCAGTCACTAATGAACATTGTCTTAGACGAAACAATCCGCGGTCACGCGTGTTCAACTTGGCGGCCAATGCGTTAAGCACTCTCCTGGACGCTCATTCAACCACGCGGCCTCGTCCACCCTCGCTCGTCTCTCCCATATATATAATTACGCTTTATTATTTTACTAATTCGTTTAGTCCCTTGTCTTAAATCCCCACAAAAAGCCCATTCCTACTTATACATACGTAGCGTATGTATAGGCAATACGTGTCACGTATGTATCAACGAAGTTTCATACTTTTTTTAATTTCCGCGCTGGGGATTTTTCTTTGTTAAGACCTTTTTTTTATATAGTTGCGTGCGTGGTTTAATGGATTTTTTTGTTTCTCGTGTGACAATTGACGCATTAAAAATTTTAAATTGATATCTCTCATATATAAGTTATTTTTATCGCACGATATTTCACCAAAAATTGTCGCGTAAATATATTTTTTTTAAATTCTAATATTTCTTAAGAGACGTTCTACTGTTTCTAGTTAAACAACGCGCCCTGTACAGATGAATTCGTATTAAAACGTGTTACTGGAAGCTACATTAGAAAGGATTCGTTCTATTACGTTTAGTCACGCGAAACTCGCTAGAATATTTACGTAAACTACAGAAAAATGAAACCATAATTATGGAGCGAGGGAAAATGAAATTTATATAGATATTTTTGTAAAAATTCGTATAATTCTAACAATTTAGGTATCACATCGTAAGGCATTCCTTTTATGAATTTTTTCACAGAATATTTACATCTATTCACTTTCATTCACACAACATACAAAACCGGTAACAATTCGAATGGCAGGTATGATGGATATACCGATCGCTTGTGGTTGTGTCGTTATGCGATCAATATGTAAGTTGAAAATAAATATACGTCGCCATTTAATCGGACAAGGCGATTATAATTTTTATTAGAAAAATGCCGATGAATGATAAAGAAATTTTGTCGTTTACTAGCTTAATGGCATTTCTTTCGCTATTTCTTGAAGTCGTTGTTTGAAAGTCTGACGAATTTCGGCGATGGGTTTCAAAAGAAATACTGGAACGTTATCGTCTCTTCTCTGTAAGTAGAAGCGCACGTATAAACATGACGACATTTTCTCGAATATTTGACGATGAAATTTTGGAAGTTTCGCCACCCATGCACTTCGTTAAGAATGTTCTTTTCTTAACCCGTTATCCGTCAATGTCCCACTTCTGGGACATATTTTCAAATTTCAACCAAAGTTGGTTAGTATGAATATCAATGTACATTTAATTTAATTTCTTTTCTTGTAATTTTCAATTGCGGCGGCTAATGGGTTTAAAACGTAATCGATGATTCCATTAGGAATCGATTTTCTCACCTGAAATAGACATTCGCCCTCGAATTCAACGAGCCTTTGCTTTCTGGCCCTTAGCAAAAGACCGACGCACTTGTCACTGATATGAGTGTAAATGTTAAAGAGCTCGCCGAACGCAATGCCGGTAATTTCTGGCTGATCGCGACACGGTGTGCCGTTCTGATGAATAATCTCACAGAGCTCTAAAATTTCTTTGAGGATATGCGCCGTGGCTTTACGTCCACGAATGTCTGAAAGTGATCCAGCGGCTGGCCTAAAATTTGCAAAACTTTTTCAATATCGAACCGATAAATATAACAAAAAAATAATCAAGCGATCGAGAAAAGATCGGTCGACGAAGAAACGAAATTTTGTTATTTACTTAAAATAAACGCGTTCCTCTTATTTTACCTGCCATACTCCTCCTTGGAGAACGTTGGTTTAGGGAGATTTAAACCGGATGTGAAAGGATTCTTGCTCTGCGTATCCCTGTGTTTGTTGGCATATTGATCGAACATGGCTACCTTATCACCCAAAGACTCCTAAAATTCAAACAAGAATACACGATTACGATCACGCACTATTTCGTGTTCCATTCAGATTTTGCGTAGAATTGCGTTTATCTTCCTAAAACGGCTGAAGCTAGTTCTAGCGTATCGCGCTTCGATAATCACGTAATATTTAATATATTAATAAATTCGAAGTTCGGAAAATATTGAAATGCGTTAGCTTACTGTTTCACGACGATACGACGAATATCGGACGAACTACCGAAACGTCAATGCGCGTAGCACTGCGAGGAAACCTCGAAATATGGACATAACTATAGGAGACATAATGATGTGATCGGGCAAACGCTTAGCACATCTTTGAGGCTTCTAATTCCAAATCCGTCAACGGCTTCGAAGAAAAGCGTCGGATCGCGTAACGCGCTGCTGTACGAACGTCTTTGGCGAAACGGTAGAAAAAAATCGTTGCAACTTCATCTCAGGGTGAAGCTCGATCGACGATTCGATTTATTATCGTCGATTTGACGTAGCTCGCGTGAAATTTCGAAGTTAACGTTCGAAAAAGCAGGAATGCACTTCGTATAACGTCGCATAGACGGGCAGGACTCTATGCCTAATCAACGTGGAATGTTGGACGGAGGCCAATTCGAGCCAGTTTGTGGACTGGCCGTGACCATAAAAGACATCTCGATGGCATTCTGTCAAATTTCCAAGATCGCGTCGACTACTACATTCATCCGTACGACACGTGATTTCCCGCACGAGATCTCGCGGGCATCACGGAATGAATCACGATCGGAATCTCGTTGAACCCCGAGATTACGCGTAGATTAAAAATTTAGCCTTTTCACTTTACAGACTTCGGAGACACGAGTCGTCGTAAATTTCTTGCGTTATCTCGTACGAATTAATACGTTTCAAATTGTTCGTTGAAATATTGTCTTTGCGAAAATCACGCGTTCGTGTAACCTTGAATTACGAATGCGACGTCGTAAATCATCGAACTTGTTCGTTTAATCGCGGATGAGCTAAAGAGTTAATGCTTTCTTGTCGTAAACTAACGAATATCTTAGAATGACGAATTTCTATCCCGAAATTGTCGACGAAGCTCAGCCGATAGGAAACGCGGGTTTTTTTCTTTTTTATTTCTTTCGTCTGTGTGGGCGATACTCACGAACATTATCGAAGATACGATACAAAGATCGAGGAAAGTCGAAAAAAAAGAAATCGTAGAAACGATTAATACTGTCGTGGCAAAGAGGAATGTCAATGACCGGAATTCACTAAGATTCGAGGCACTCTTCTCTCCTATTTTTCAATCACAATCGCGCCCGTTACACCACCTGTGATATCGAGCGGCTTTCCTCTTGTGAATACGGCGTCGCGACGACGCGCGTCTTTTTATAAGACGCCAGCTACGTCAAAAATCTCCCACCAAAGATCATTCGACGGGCCGGCTCGACCACAGGCCGAAATATTTCACGCTTTTCCGAGCCAATTCTACGCGAATCTTCGGCATTTGATTGGCTGCCAGCCGATCCGCAGCTCCGGAAATGATAATTCCTTAATTCTAAGGAGGCTACGGACGCTCCGTCGTAGTCCGGCTCCACGCCGCATTCATTCATGTATGTAAATACGTTCCGAACGTACGCTCTTCGAGGCCGCCGAATGTTTAGCTTGACGATGAAAGAGATTTGATTTCTGTACTTCTTCTTCTACCCTTTTTCTTTTATTTCGAATTGACGTAATTCAACAATTCTATGAATACGGCACCAACGAAGATTTGTTTTTACGCGTCTTTAAGAAATTCTTCGCGGTCGTTTCGATCTGTTCCATCCGATTACGAAGTTCAATAGAACAGAATAGAGTAGAGTAAGATTCGGTTCATCGTACGGACGTACTTTTAGCTCGATGGTCATTTTGTTATTTGCGCGCTTTTAAACCGTGCAGCTTTCACGAACATATTTTGGATCAATTTTTTCCTCTCGCAGTTATGTACAAGGAGAAATTATATATATATGCCATTTCTCTCGACAAATATTTTATAATAATCGGCAGTAAATTATAGCATGAGACGTCAACTTCGTGTAATTTCGACCATCACCGTAATACCGTTGCAATGGCATATACCGATTTTACGGATCTTAGGAATCCGTTTGAATCTATTTATCGAACGTGAGGAGGTCATAGTTCCAGGCAGAATCTGACGACGTCGATCAGGAAACAAAGACGTCGATCGGATCGTTTGTTTTTGTTTTGACGATACGTCCGGACGCCGACACCTCCGTCGATGACGTTGCGATCGTGTGCTGCGAGCGCTGTTTAACGATGAAGACGGACTCGACGGATTCCGCGAGCCCTTCGAACCAAAAAAAAAGAATTCCTTTCGACTGGACCAAATATCGGATGAATACGCGAATTTAAATCACGCCTTTTTGTTATCACCGACCAGAAAGAGAGAGAGAGAGAGAGAGAGCAGCGTGTCATGAACGACGTTACGAGCTTCTTTCGTCACGACGAATCGAATCGAATCTTGGTTAACGATTTCGTCCATCGCGTCGAGCACAGATCCTCCTATTACGAGGATTTTTTTTTGCTCACGCGACTTCACGCATTTCTCGGTCAATTACGTTCGCATCGAGTGACGGTACGTCGAATAAATTATATTCAAGTACTGGCAAACGAATGCGTAACGATAAGGGAGCCCGACGAATCCTTAACACCGATCGCCTTGATTATTTGTTATTTGATTTACTCGTACAGGCATTCCAGGCCAGATCAGAGAAATTTAACGCTTACATTGTCGTATTGACATTGACGAATCGCTCTTAGTCAAAAGGTTAATTTCGAATATGAAAACGACGTTACGAATTTTCGTCGATCTACAGCGATCCAGTTTTTCACGGTATATTTTATGACAATTTGGCAACGATGTCCGCTCGTATTTCCTAAAGAGTCACGCGAATGCCGCGTGAAGCTATGCGATTTTGAGAATACGGCAGGCGATTTCGCTCGATCTTGCGACTTTACTCTTAAGTAAGACGAGCTTAAATAAATTTTTATAGTATCGCAAAATTTACGAAAGGCCAGGTGCATCGCGACGATTATTTCGACGGGAAGAAAAGTTGCTTAATCGCAGTGACGCGTTCGATGAAACACGCTGGTTTAATTCACCGTTAAATTAATGTTCTTAATGCATTAGAGACACATTCGTGACGCGTGAGTTTCGTTCGTTGTAGAGAAGTTTTGTTTGTAAATCAGATCCTTTGAAGTATTTGGTAAATATAAATAAAAAAAATGTGATTATAGATACGTACTTGAAGTCCGATGGTATTCCGTCGTTTTGAAAGCAATAATCGTTAGAATTGCTTTCGATCATTGAGCACTTTTTAAGAAATAAGACGTTTCAAATTCTTTGTTCTGCCATTTCATTGGAATCTTGCCTTGTCTTGTATCGACGAATTATTATTTCAATTCTAGAGGCAAATAGTCGCAGGATTTATGAATTTATAAATAATTTCACGAGGCGTTGTGTCGCGTAGCTGCTTAGTCGTTTAAAAAATGATAATATTTACGATACGGCGACGTTAACTAAAATACGATCGACGATTAGCAAATTTCGTCTTAATTTAAATTCCTCTTATATCGAAGTACGTATAAAACACCGCGCTACGATCATAACACGAACATCCCCTTTCATGGACCGAATCGTTAGCGCGCAAGCGTAGCAGGAAATGCAGAATTAGAACTGTTTTTGCGGCGAGTTCGCATCAATGAACGAGTACGTCAGTGGCCATGATACATCCTCACTATAATAGTAAAAGCGAATTCCTCGAGCGCATACTCACGACAGCCGTGTTGTTCCAAGCTCGGTGAACGATGCGCTATATATATCTTTAATACGTCGAAAAAGTACAATTTTTCAAGAAACATTCTCCTATGTATTTCCTGTCGCGTTAATCACAAATTTCTGGCCTCAACGATGCCTAATTTTCGCGTTCGATCGATCCAATTCGAACTCTTTCGTCGTCTTCGTATCCACGAATAATACAGAGAACAAAGATCCTTTCAAGATCAATTTTCAATGATCGTAATTCTAACGTAATTCTAACGAATTATCCCTCCGAAAGAAAATCTGTACGACTCAGCGAAAAGTCATCGAAGCGAAGAAAATTCGTGTCGGATTGAGTTTAAACGTCGGTTGGTCAAATTCGAGTTCGGTGTCCTTCGCGAAGCAATGCCCCTTGCACGTGCCTGCGTTCGCCTTGTCCACCGTCCACACGAAAAAAGCTCGCTCTCGGTATGCGATAAAACGAGATACTACCGGAATGCTGGAGCTAACCTAACGCAACGCACGAGATCAGGGGTCGTCCACGTGCAAGCTATAAATAATTCTAAGAGATATGAACGGCGCTTTATACGACATGGCTGAAGAACAGCGTGCACGAATCCTCGCATAACACCTGCGATTCTATATGAATGAAGTGACAGGTGCCATTGTAAACATCGCGACACGTAATTCGCGTACGACGCTGATTACGCGAAATCGCACGTTTTTGTATTTTGCAGACGATTTCTATCGATTATCCGCAACGACCGTCGCTCTCCGAAAATAGCGTGACAATTCTTGATAACTATTATACGACTGGAAAATTATAACTCGCGATAACAACGTAGGGAAAATTATGCGACGATATGATATTTTATATGGAGGGTGGGATTGTACGATCTCGATAAGACTTTTATTTATTTTATTTTTAATTAATACGAGAAAAATAATCAAGCAGGACGCCCGAGTTCTTTTAGGAGATCAAGTGCGCAGCTCTCGAACGGTTGTTGGCACGGTGTTCAAGATTTCGAGGTAATTAAGGCAAATCCGCGTCGACGAAGTTGCACAATCGTACCGAATTTGAATCATAAAATTCGAGAGATGATATCCGACTACCACTTGGATCGCGTTTTAGTCGATAATATTCTTAAGGGAGAAGAAGGAAGACCACGATTCGAAATTAACGAGGCGGATGTTATTAGATGCTAGTTGGTCTAGCGTTATTTTACGCATTATTACGCGTGACTTTTTCGAGACGCGATATTTTCTCGTGGAACGTTCGTGAATTATATTATCGAATACAATTAATTTTGAGATTAAATAAACTCGAAAAAAAATGCACGTTCGTAGCATTCACCCCAAGCAATATCCGTTCCATCTTTAAGATAAATTCGTTGCGTTGGGTGCTAACTCGAACGAGTATTTCTTTAATTTTCCAGTCATTGGACCAACGGAATCTCTATAAATATACGAATTCATTCCCGCGGTAGCTTAGGGACGAGGGAATGGACACAGACTGGCGCCTTACCAAGGCCATCAACCACAAAAGCCGCGATCTGCCGTTCTTTATTCGACGAACTACTTTGTCACGCATCCGTTATAGAAAAGGAAGGGAAAACGTCGCGTAACACCAGCGACAAATTTTCTAACCATGTACGACGACAACGATGACGAACGACGAGAGTATCGAACATTATCGCTTACAAATCTCACTCACGGTATCTCGCA
The DNA here is from genome assembly GCA_025433975.1 of Liostenogaster flavolineata. Taxonomy (NCBI): domain Eukaryota; kingdom Metazoa; phylum Arthropoda; class Insecta; order Hymenoptera; family Vespidae; genus Liostenogaster; species Liostenogaster flavolineata. The sequence continues at coordinate 284,063 of JAITYT010000291.1, read as the reverse complement.
TCGTGAGACACATGGTAACGTAAGCGCTAACCATAAATTCGTAGCATCCAGTCGTACGCGAGACGGTCCGCGTCTCGGCCATAAATCGACTGCGATACCTGGCCGGAGCCCCAAAAAAAAATCCTTTAACGTGGCAAACAAACGCGCGCAAACATAAAATCGTATTGATTTTCGGATCTTATTTCGAAGCAGGTGGCTCGAATCCAGGCGAGGGAACGAATGGTTAACCGTCGCTTTTCGTGTCGCGAAACATGACTAATGTAACGCGGTTAAGCTTGCCAAATACTTAGCGAGTAAGCGCGATGAAAAGATTCGCTTCCGAAGAGTCGATACTCGTGTCGTTGACACGATGCCTCGCTTCACGATCCTACGGTTCGATATTACGCGCGTGGTTGTTTGGAAAGTCATTTTGTTTTTTTTGAAATTTTCTGTTTTTAACGAAAAAACGTTGTTTTTTATGTTTTTTTTTACGTTGGGAAAAAACGAAATCACTTTCCGAACAACCTAATAAACACGCCTACATATGTATCGTCTCTCGATGGTGTCGCGAGAAGCTCTCCGCGCGTTAACAAGACGAATTCGTGCAAGATTCGACACGAGGCACGCGCGAATCTAACTCGTAATCGCGAGTATACCGCTGTTAACCCAGTGTCGCAATCGAGACGTCGTACTATGAGATAAATTCGCGATGTATCCGTTAATAAAGCGCAGCGGTAGACGATTTATGCGGTTGCTACTCGAATTAATGGAAATTCGGCGTCGCGTGGCGAATCGCTCTGACGCGAACATTTTACCGATTATTTCATTAACGCGTATTCAAATAACGCGCATATATATAAACGCGCGTATTGAAGATTTTTTTAAGGGAAATCGATATCGAATAATTACAAATATCGATAGTTCGTTTAACACGTTCACGCCGGGGTCGATTTTCGTTCGTTTTGCTGCGAGGCGGCGCTCGAATTAATGCC
>JAITYT010000291.1:261993-273142 GCA_025433975.1 Liostenogaster flavolineata | reverse complement strand
TTTCTACAATACGTTAATGAAGTTGAAAATGTAACAAATAAAAAAATAAAGAAAATAAGATGTGATAATGGAAAAGAGTACATTAATAAAAATGTTTACCAATTAGCTAGAGAAAAGGGAATTTTAATGAATGTATGCCCGGCTTACGTTCATGAGTTAAATGGTACCGCAGAAAGCTATAACCGAAGAACAATGGATATGTCTAGATGTTTGTTGGAAGAAGCAAGAATCAAAGGAAAATCAATGAAAGTCGAGGAGTAAAAAATTGCGCGCGATCCTTGCAATCTCGTTTCTCGTAAGATCAACGTCGATAATTTGTTCCAGCAGCGTTCGATCTCGACGAGTAGCCGCGGGAATCCGTCGTCATGGGGAAAGAGAAGATCCACATAAACATCGTGGTGATCGGACACGTCGACTCCGGCAAGTCCACGACGACAGGCCACCTGATCTACAAATGCGGTGGCATCGACAAGCGAACGATCGAGAAGTTCGAGAAGGAGGCACAGGAGATGGGCAAGGGGTCGTTCAAGTACGCCTGGGTCCTGGACAAGCTGAAGGCCGAGCGTGAGCGCGGCATCACGATCGATATCGCACTGTGGAAGTTCGAGACGGCGAAGTATTACGTGACCATAATCGACGCGCCCGGTCATCGCGACTTTATCAAGAACATGATAACCGGTACCAGTCAGGCCGACTGCGCGGTGCTGATCGTCGCGGCTGGGATAGGCGAATTCGAGGCGGGCATATCGAAGAACGGACAGACTCGCGAGCACGCGCTTTTGGCCTTCACCCTGGGCGTGAAGCAGCTGATAGTCGGCGTCAACAAGATGGACATGACCGATCCGCCGTATTCCCAGAACAGATTCGAGGAGATCAAGAAGGAGGTCAGCTCCTACATCAAGAAGATCGGGTACAACACCGCCTCCGTGGCGTTTGTACCGATCTCAGGCTGGCACGGCGACAACATGCTCGAGCCGTCGCCCAAGACGCCCTGGTACACCGGGTGGAAGGTGGAGCGCAAGGAGGGCTCCGCCGATGGCAGGACGCTGATAGACGCCCTGGACGCGATCCTCCCGCCTTCCAGGCCCACCGACAAGGCTCTGCGTCTGCCGCTTCAGGACGTCTACAAGATCGGTGGCATCGGGACCGTGCCGGTTGGACGCGTCGAGACCGGTATATTGAAGCCAGGTGAGTCGTTCGGATCGCGCTTCGGTTAGGCGCCATTTTGGGTTCCGCCGGGCGCCATTTCGCGCTATGCTTTCTTGCCGCTGGGTCCGTCGTGTCGACGACGAACTTTCTGCCGTTGTAAAATGTTGCTCTATCCGGTACACCGGTACTCTCCGCGATCGTAAACACCGTGTCGTGTATCGTATCCGATTCTGTGTCGTTTCGCGGGGGGTGCGATGGTTCGTAAAAAACGACAAGAAATACATTTTCAGAAATTCAGGTAAATTTTTGTCATTTCAAACGTTTATGTAAAATTAATCATTTTGTTTATGGACTATAAAAAATATTTACATTATTTTCTGCATAAATTAATTATCGTGCTTATTCAATGTTCACTCGTTTCTTACTTGGATAGTAAATATCGTTGCTTAAAACTGATTTTAAAAGTCATGACAAAAACTGATCATCGTCACAAAGTGGTTAGTATCAAGAAGTATGAGAATCGGATTCATTCGTTACGACTCACTCGTCTCTTTGAATAAAAGCACGGCATTAACGCATCGACGTACTGTTCTCGCGAAAAATATGATTTGTCCTCGACGAATATCAAAAGTCATTTCGTTTTTATCTATCTTGTGAAATATTATGAATAATTGTTGGGAAAAAACGAAATTACTTTCCGAACAGCCTAATGGATACTTCGCGGCTGCTAGGATAGGATCCTCTTCCGTTATACGCACGACGTAAAAAACCGTAAGGCTAAACGAAACCCTCCTGACACGCAAAGTTTCTCCCCGCAGGTATGCTGGTGACGTTCGCGCCAGCGGCGCTGACCACCGAGGTGAAATCGGTCGAGATGCATCACGAGGCGCTGACGGAGGCCCTGCCGGGTGACAATGTGGGATTCAACGTGAAGAACATCTCCGTGAAGGAGCTGAGACGAGGCTACGTGGCCGGCGATTCGAAGAATCAGCCACCGCGGGGCGCGTCAGACTTCACGGCCCAGGTGATCGTCCTGAATCACCCCGGGCTGATCAACAACGGTTACACGCCGGTCCTCGATTGCCATACCGCCCATATCGCCTGCAAATTTGCCAAGATCAAGGAGAAGTGCGACCGTCGTACCGGCAAGACCACCGAGGAAAATCCAAAGAGCATAAAGAGCGGCGACGCCGCTATCGTGGTGCTACAACCGACCAAGCCAATGTGCGTCGAGGCGTTCCAAGAATTTCCGCCGCTTGGGCGATTCGCGGTTCGTGACATGCGTCAGACCGTTGCCGTGGGCGTCATTAAGGTAAGATATCGCATCGGCTGATAAGTTCCCGGTCTAAGAATAACACCCTGTAATGCAAAATAAAGCCCACGCGTTCCTTTCATATGTTTAGAGTGTCAGCTATCTCTAGCATCTTCGCTTTACGATTCGCCAAAACAATTTTGCGTGGACATTTTTTAATGTTTTCCGATGTAATCACCCTTTTGGGCGACCAGAGCGTGCCGCATCATCGGTGCTCGTACGACTACGTTTAAATTCAATGAAGCAGTCGATGATGGTCTAGAATCTAGGATAACGCTTATCGAGCCAAGCTTTCGTTTCGACGATGTTTTTCCCCATCGAAAAGCAATGTTTTATCAACGCACGAAATTCTTTTGTTTCGCTAAAAGCACTGTAACTTTTGAACCAAACGTCGGATCGTTGTGAAATTTGTACAGTTGTCTTTCGAGGTTAGTACTTTCTAAAGAGATACTAATTTTGTACTTGTGGCGCTACCTGTCTGTCAGACCGGAAACTTATCAGCCGATGTGTCAAGAGGCCGCGACTTAGCGAGACTATCGTTTTGACGTCGTCGGAGCGTTATCGGGTATCTTAATCCGATTTTCCACGTTGTAGAGTTTCCACCTCGGCAATATTCGTTTCGTTTTCTTCCTTTCTTCCTTCCTTCCTTCCTTCCTTCCTTCCTTTTTTTCGCGCGCGAAGTTATTCTAAACCGAATTCCCCCGACTTCTTCCGGAAGGGAGTCGAATCGGAACAGAAGAGACTCGCGTTTTCCGTGAGGATTTCGCCTGACCGGATGGAACCGAACGGAGCGAAATAATCGTTGGCTTGCCTTCTTTCAGAGCGTCACCTTCAAAGACACCCAGGGTAAAGTCACGAAGGCCGCGGAGAAAGCCCAGAAGAAAAAGTAACCATCAAGCTTCCTCGGAAGCTCGCAGCTCGCCGGCCGGCCCCGCAGGGATGGCGTCTCCACGACGGGCTACCCCAAGAGGTCACGGTTCGCCACGACTGCTCCATTCGACTCGTACTCGACTAATAACAAAAGTGGAACGATGTTGTGCTTACTCCCGTTACATTATCCAATAGTATTGAATCCGCGCATCTATCCGAACCTACACATTCAGTTCACCCATGCACCGCGCACGCCTCACATATGCTAGGATTCTTACGTTTTTACTCATTCTTACATTGAAGATATGTGTCCATTTACAGATAATACTCAGTTCCGTTGGACTCTGTGTAGTTAGGTTTTAAAATTACATAACATACCTAAAGGGAAAAGGGGAAGAGAAAAGATAAGAAAAAGAAAAAAAGAACAAGAAGAAAAAGAAGACTCGGGATATCGCGAAGGACGATGGACCGTCATCGAACGGGACGATCGAGATTATCCACGATCGGCTGTTCACGATCGACGAGGAAAATTGTCATATCAGTTGCGATCGGAAGCAGCGTGCGCGCGCGCACGCACACGTGGTGTTCGAAAAAATCGAGCGAAGCGGCGCGACCTCGTCGAGTCGAGATCGACGCCGATCGATCCCGATCGCGAGGCTGAAGCAATACGGCATCGTATCCCTGCGTTCTCAATCGATATTCCTTTCGAACGATTCGTTAAGGCTGATTTCTTCGAAGACTTGGTTGCCTCGCTGCAATTCGTTTTATTACATATAAGATATTTATCTCTAGTCGGTAGGCGATCGACCGGTGATATTATTGCTTGCGCGATTCGCGACGATCGACTCGGCACGGACGTGTGCTCGATCGTCGCGTCGCGGTAAGTTACGCGAGCGAGCGTTGATCATCGGAGCGAGTCGATTCGCCGTTAATCCCTTGGTGTCCAGCTCGCCCGACTCCTTACCTCCTTCCTCCACCATTCCATTGCCTCCATAGACGCGTTCTATGATTGTTTTGACCATTAGTCAGTATTATGTTAATGTAATAAATGAAAAATTTTAATTGCACACGTGTTTCCGTTCTTTCAATGAAAATGGCCGATGGAAATAAATACGGCGACCCCCATCTATGATGCATCGTCGTTAACACGTTGAGGACGGGTGTCGAGATATTTCGTTTTATCGTTTTCTCACCTGCGCATATCGACGACTCGAGGAATGAAAAATAAATTGATTTTTTCTATGTTACGTTACCAAGGCAACGAAGCCTGGCATATTCTTACGACAAATGACCATATTAAGGAAATAAATGTACGTCGAAATTTCGAACTACCCGTGGTGCCACGTCACACCACGGGAACTAACCCGTGGGTGTTAAGAGTACGAAAGGATCCCTAAGATGGTGGCAATCTCGATTTAAATTCGTTTCGAATATCGGCTTGAAGCGCGATTAAGAGGAATTCATACGATACGCGTCGTATTTTACGAGTCGATTAAAAGCAAATACGAAGAGATAGAGAAACGTTGCATGTAATTTTAACTTATGTTATTTAGAGTCGAGAACGTACGATTAAACTCTATTTTTTAACTCGAAAATATGAGTACTGCGAGCCATTGAACCAAGACGATTCTCGTTGGTTTCGAATTCGACGACTGAAGTTCCATTGACCTAATTTGAATCAGCTTCTTACCGGATGCTTCCAGGATTAATTGTTTTCAGCTGGACGTCCGTGCATGAGATTGGAATAAAATTAAAAATCCTGCTTCTTCCTTCGCCTACGGTCTGCCGTACATCTTTCACGCGCAGTCCTTCGCTTCTTTATGCGCAATTATTATACAATTTTCAAGATCGAGCCAAGAGCAGAAGCTAAACGAACGCTTAAAGGAGAAATCGTGAAGAAAACGATGGAAGAAAGACGCGGTTAAAATCTAGCTTAGATTTTGACTTTCAATTCAAAAATTTCAAAATTTTAAGAATTTAAGAAACGTTTAACATACGTTACTTTATATTTTATTATTATCTTGAATTGGAATACTAATATATATACGATATATTTCTTTAGCCGATTGACTTTCGATGCGACGCGTGTCTTGAAACTGCCGCAAGACTTTGGAACTCGAATGTTTTTTCTTATCTTTAAAGAAGGATCGGTTAATTTCGTGCGTATTACTTTCGAGCATTCGTGAAATACTAATTTTTGACCTCGTGTAAAAAGGACTTCGTGAAACACCTTCTTCTCTACAAGAACATATACGTCGATGCATATCGAATGCGTCCTCGCGCATACGATTCACCTCGAGACCGTCCCAAGATCGTAGACACGGATCGTAGATACACCGGCAACGTTTATGGTAAATATAATTTATTTCGCATAAATTCTTCGTTAAACATTACAGCTAAACGTGGTATGTACAAATATATTTACTTTAATGCAACGATCTTACAAGAATTTTTTAGTGTAATGCAGGTCTTGATCAGTCTTTAGTTGCTGAGACCCGATTTTTGGGACGTCGAGCAGACTCAATCCTTTCGCGATCGAGCATGACACACGTGTACGCGAACGCGTCCGTTCTCGATACGGAGCGACTACGTAAACGGAATTCGCTATGGCGACGTATAGGCACTTATCAACGAAACGAAGAGCCACCTTGCGAATTGGTACGACGATCGCGCGGCAACTCTACGATCGATCGTAAGTTCGCGACGATCTCGCGCCGCTTTCTTTTTTACACCGTTCCTCGGAACTTCCTTCGGGAACTTCAAAAAAAAAAAAAGAGAAAAGAGAAAAAAGAAGAAAAACGTTAGGAAGCGCAAAACGCTACGACGCGATTACATCTCGATATTCTCGAATCGATCGGGAAAATCGACGCGTTTCCGAGAAGGACGCTCGAGTCTGCCGAAGAACGCGAGAAACGCAAGGGCGAAGAACAACGTAATACTGATCGGCATGTATTCAGCATACGTCGCGATCATCGACGCCGGTTCACGCGAGCCGGCGACGCTTCTTTTTTCGCGCTTTCCAGTCGCGCTCGCACCTCCACCGTCTGCCAACGCATCGAGGACGGATGGACGAGATATCTCGTCCGTAGCAAGCCGAACGTCGCGGCCGAGCGACGAGATATCTCGTTTTCGTGTCTTTTCCACTCAATCGAAATAGATTTTCTCGTTACGTTACCAAGGTAAGGCGTATCTTTACTTTATACGCATATAATACCAAAGTTGAATTAAAAAATTGCACACGCGCATCGTACGAAGCGTTTTTCGAGCGACCGTGTTAACGCGTCGAGTGTCGCGTCAGACATCGCGTCACCGGTGACCGACGTCGAACCTTACGTTTAGGCCATGTCAGTCATCGATGACTGACGGTCGAACTTCGAAGCAGCGCGCGCGGCATGCACGGAGATTTCCTTACGAATCGGCGTGGCACTCGACGCGTTAATCCATGCGAACGCGAAACTACCCCACCCACGTGTCTTATAAACTCTTTAAAAAAATGTGTGTATATGCGCCGTACGTTTCCTCGTGTCCTCGTCTACGCTGTCTTCGTGTCTATCGATTAATGTTAGCGATATCGTTAATGGAAAACCGACGTTACATTTTCATCGCGTCGTTCAAGCTCGCGAACGAATTTATAACGGGCAAGACGAAGGGGAAGAAGACGAAAGTTTCGCGAATGGGAGAGAAAAGACACACCGAAGCCAGGGCGAAGCGATCCGTCGTCTGGTGTTTTTTCCTTAGCTTTAATGATCTCTCGTCTATCTCGAATCCTCCCGTAAATGCTAAAAGTAACCCACAGCCTCGGTAAACGAAGGAGACGTCCTCGACGTTGGCGTCCCTTCGCGCGTCGCGGCACGCGACGATCCGCAACACGCTCGGTAAATATCGTCGCGTCTCTTGTAAGCTTAACCCCTTAACCTACAACTACGGGCATAGCCCGTAGTACGGTGATCGGGTCAAACGTAAATATTACGGGCATAGCTCGTAGTACGATGGTAGGGCTGAATGTAAATATTACGGGCATAGTTCGTAGTACGATGGTTAGGCCAAATGTAAATATTACGGGCTATGCCCGTAGTACGATGGTTAGGCCAAACCTAAATATTACGGGCATAGCTCGTAGTACGATGATCGGGTCAAACGTAAATATTACGGGCATAGCTCGTAGTACGATGGTCGGGCTAATGTAAATATTTTCGTTTTTATAAACGTTATAAACCTTTTCGGCCCAAGATTCTCGAACGTAAATCGTAGGTTAAGGGGTTAAGCGCGCTTACATCTGCCCTGCGAGATCGCCGCTTTGCGTACGGGTGACGAGATATCTCGTCTTACTGTGCGAGAAATGAAAGAATCAAAGAAATTATAAAAAATTTAAAAGATCGTTCGGAAAGTAAATTCGTTTTTTCCTAACAGTTCTTCAACCAAAAATAATATAAAAAACAACGTTATTCGTTTAAAAAAGAACGAAGTTACCTTTCGAACGACCTAAATTGATTTTCTTGTTGCTTTACCAAGCGTTGCGTGTTCTTGTGACGAGCGACGATGTTAACGTCGATACGACGTCATTAACGAAATAAATGTATGGCGAAATATTGAAAGCGCGTTAAGCGAGCGGAGTGCCGTACGCAACGTGTTAACGACTATCGGTCGTATCGGTAAGATTCGTGCGAGCTCCGATCATTCGAAAGTTCGAGCGGGGATATATTTAAAATCGTACGAGTTCGAACGACTCTTTCCGAACGCGACACCACGATGCAACGTCGTAACATTGGCAATATTGAATTTTCATCGAAATTTTTGATCTCTCGACGGTGCAAACGCGTCCGATCGTATCGACGGAAGTTTAAGTCGAACGAATAGATACGTCGCGAATATTGCGTTGCCTCGAGAAAATAATACAGATTGATTTTCTATATATAATATAATAAAAAAAAAAGAAAGAAAAGAAAAGAAACAATTCACGCACACATACATCGTACATCAAGAGCCATATTACGAACGAGACGCGACGCGAATCTTATCGTACGATCGATTTCGAATTCCAAATATGATTCTCGAATAGAATCTTAACGCGTTGAGCCCGGCGCCGATATTTGAGACGGTTAGAAAAAAGAATTATTCATGAAAAAATCAATAGCGAAAAAAAGAAGAAGACGTTCACAAAATCGGAAGATATCCGATTTTGGCTAAGATTTCTTTTGTCTAAAAAAAAGTCGTCGCGTTTTGCGATACATGCAAAATCAAAGCATATTTTTGCTTACAGTGTTTCGATAAATTTCGTTAAAATTACTACATTTATTATTTTTCAACTTTGAAACTGTCGGTCTTAAGGTACTACTCTGTCCAAATCAAAAGGTCTCCACTGTCGGTCCGACGCCCTGCTCAACGCGTTAAGTACCGAAAGATCTGGTAGGTTCAATGGTGACGACGAAGCCGTTCGAGTTCGTAATCTAGGATACTCGCACATCACTGATACATTTACATACAATACGTACGTAGGATTCTGCCGATTTCACGGTGAATCGAGCCGTCGGAAAATACAGAGTATTCGTACCATTGCGTCTAAGCACGCGAACTCGAGACTTTTCATTTTCGATAAGTACCCTGTAAATACTCTGGAATGTTAAAGATAGGTAGACATTTATAATTAATCCCGAGGTCACGCAACGCATTTACCGAGGGTACTGCGCGTCCTCGATGTACGTGCAAAAACCTTTCGCACGTTGCACCGAGAGAGGAACGAACGCGACGATTTTCAAGAGGAACCAACGATTTCTGTCCGTAGGTCCAACTGTCGATGGCGAACTGTTCGATCGATGGACGAATAACGGAATATCTTACAACGCGCACGAGCGACACCGCGGTTTTATTCGTGCCAATTTCGATCGATTTCTTTCGTATTTTTCCTCTCGGTGCGCGACTCGATGGCGAGAGAGAGAAGAAAAAGGAGAAAAGATGGAAATTGGACCGACGTCCGAATTTAAATCCGGAGGAGATTGAAGGCAGTGCGAGCGTCGCTTTATAATACTTTTATACTATGATATAATATTATATTATAATATAGTAATAAATATTATATTTTTTATCAACGACGCTCCGTTCCGAGCCTAAGAACGACGAGATACTCGGTTGGTTGGCTAGCTACGAATCGATCACGGATGATCTTCGCGGTCTGTCTCTCCTTCCTATTCTCTCTCTCTCTCTCATCTTTCATCCACCGCGAATCGAACCCTCTTGAAATGACGATCTTCCATTGCTCCAACTATCGGCACCGTACGACGCGGAAAGGATCGCCCGATGAACGAATAACGCGACACCTTACAATGCGCACCAGCGACACCGCGTTTTTATCCGTGCCTATTTCGATCGATTTCTGTCGCATTTTCATCGATATCTTTCCTCTCGGTGCGCGACTCGATGGCGAGACAAAGAGAGAGAGAGAAAAAAAAACAAAGAGAAAAGAAGAAAACTAGATCGACGTTCGAATCCATACCCGGAGGAGATTCATAATTTTCCTCAACGATGCTTCGACGTACTCGACCGATTAGCTAGCTACGAATCGAGCTTAGTTTGGCAACTAAATGATTGCAGACTCTGCCGATAGATTGTTAGGCAAGATCCGCAATCACTTAGTTTCCAGCACGATATTAAATCCTTCCTATTCTTTCTCCCTTTCTCTCTCTCTCTCTCTCTCTCCGCCACGTCCCTCCCATTTCTTCGATCCACCGCGAATCCTTTTTATGTCTGCGGCTGATGCGGAGGACTGTGCTGATGCGACCAGGCGGGTGGCGTCGAATGATTGAAGTTGACCGATATCGTGACGGGGTGCAGAACGGTGTCCGGGCCCGTGTCCGGTATGAAGGTCAAGTGGGGCCTGAGCGTGGACGCCTCGACGGTGAGAGGTACGTAGAAGGCACCGCCGTCGTGGAGGGCGAAGATCGGCACGCCGTGGGAGGACGCGGCCTTCTCGTGGCTCGAGACGTTCGGCGGGGGACTCGACTTCACCCTCTCCGCGGAGAACCTCTGCTTGATGGAGCTCTTGAACTTGTAGTTGGGCGGACGGCAGGTCGCCGCGGAGGGCGCGCTGTGGGAGTGACTACTGTGGTTGCTGTCGTCGCTGACGATCGTGGGCGGTGGGATGACGGTGGGACGCATTGGGCGCTCCGGGTCGCCGAACGAGCTCACGCCCGAACTCGAGCCGTGGTCCGAGTGATTCGCCGGCTGGCAGATCGTCGGTATGCTCGGGTGCGAGTAACTCGCGCCGTTCGTCATCCCGTTCGACGTCGGCATCTCTGCGTGAGGAAAGCCGAGCCTGTCACCTGCAAACGAGCAATCAACGTCTGTGTTAGAAACGGTCCTTCTCTTAGCATCTTCACCCTTTGCACTCGATTAATCTTCAGGCTCGTTTCAACTCCTATTTAATTTTAGCCGAACGAATTAAAATGAATTACGGTGGTAGAATTCGACGTATTACATTTATTTCATTTATTACTATTAAAAAAAAGTGTTTTAATTTTTCTAATCTTTCACAGTGTGGTACTTTTTAAAACGATTTCCAACGATGCGGAAAAGGATGTCTTTCGCATGTTTCGCTCGTTTTTTTTTTCAGTTTGTGACAAATCACTCGTTTCGCTGTCGAAGGAACACGAACCACTATAATTTATATTGTCATTTCGCACATATATATTGGTAAATTCAAATTCACCGTCATTATCCTGATCGTCTTCGAAATCCATTTTGAGCGGGAAACTAAGGTACGAATATGTGTACTGAATTAGACAAAGAGGACAAATTCCGTGCACGACTAACACTCGTCTGACT
>JAITYT010000291.1:241294-254074 GCA_025433975.1 Liostenogaster flavolineata | reverse complement strand
CACTGTCAGTCCCCAGGGACTGACGCCGCCTAAACGATCAGTCCATTGTCAGTCTTTAGGGACTGACGCAGCGAGCGCAACGGCCCGGAGGGCGAGAAATCTCTTGGTTTCCATCTATGCGCTCCGCCGTGACCCCGGGGTCGTATCGCCTCGCATCCTCGCTCTCTCGGCGAGTGGAAAAGAAAAAGAAAAGGCCGCGATACCCGATGACGCGGATAGTCGCGCGAGAACCGCTTTAACGGGGTCGAGTTATCTTCGAATCCGGATTAAACCGGACGATGTTGAGCGTGGCGTGTGTACTGTGACCGGGCGGAGTTTATCGCGTCGTGGATGGGCGCTTGGACGCGGTGGTCCACTGTGTTTTTCAAGGCGATAATCGCGGCCAGGATCCGCCGGCATCGGCCAACAACAAGACGCTCGACTTACCTCCGCTGTCGAGCGCTCCTAGCGCGCCCCTCTCGCCTTACCAACGAGTTACCGGTATCGCGTCGCAACGAGGAATCTTTAGCGACGATTATCGCCTACGACGATCAAGCGTAGGCGTTCAAGCCTATAAGAGTTTATCGTTAAAACCAGGGACGAATGCAGGAAACGAACGCGAGGAAGATCCGGTAGCGATCAAGAATCGCGTTGACGCTGTTCTTGTCTGTCCGTTTGTCGGTCTGTCGGTCGGTTGGTCGAGGTGTCAAGGCAGGACTCGAAGGTTTTGAAAAGGTGACGAAGCTCCGTCGTTCGATCGTCGTCGTTGCGTTGTAATTGAAACAATTTTTTATAGACGCCGCGATTAGTCGCAGTCTAACGTCTCTCGTTAAAGGATCTTTAAAATGCACGTTGAAATTTTAAATACCATTAGCCGCGACTACGTAAACATCGTCGTCTCGATGACGACATTAAGACGCTCGGACCGTTCGAACGTCTAGGAATAGATCGACGAGACGACAGCAGTTAACACCAGATCCGTCGAGAGGGTTAAAATGATTTGTTTTGTCATTTCTTATTTCTTTGTGGATCCTATTTCTTCGAGTATATAAAGTATCACTGAGATGTACGTAGGTTTCCTCTTTGCACGTTTTCTCCATAAAATTTATACAAAATAAATCTACGTACATCGAAATATCGTTTTAACTTTCTCACGGAGTTTAGATACTTTTTCAAAATGTACTTCGTTGCACGAAAAATGTCGACGCGTTAAAAAGCGTTTAACTGTCTCACGAATCGAGAGCTACTATTACCGCGTACGATAGATTTCCGATCGAAGCTCGATGCAAGTTTACGCAGTGATGGAAGGACATTTGCGCTGCATAATCTTTCTCGTAAATTTCTCATCGACGAGAAAAACTGGTTGTTAGAGAAATCGCATTGGCCAATAGTTAAGACAAAATAAGAAAAGTTGTCAAAACTTCTGAAATCGAAGTTTCGAGAACGAGTCATTTTGATCTCTATGGTAAAATTAAGCACGGCGATATATATTCAATTTCGATAGTTCTAGTGTCGATACAGCTGTCATCGTTTTCTTCGATCGAGAGAGTAATCGAGTCGTTGCTATTTGCCACGTAAAGCGGAAAAATTCCTATCGATTAAGAATAACGGACGACGACTAGCGCATTTTCGGGAGAAGTTTCTCTTTGCCTAAGACGAGACACGTAATTCATCGAGGATAAAGTACGCGTCTCTCGTTAAATACGTACTTTTCTCGCCGATCGTGAAACTATCTCTGAGTACATCGGTTTAGTCGTGTCTGATCGTCGTCGATACTTGCGCATGACATTTACCAAAAACGACTTATATCAATGATGCGCGATTCTATTTGTCCGATTACAACGCAAAAAAGTTCCACTCGAGAAATCGTCGCGTAAGAATTCCGTTTCTTGTTTTTTCTAGACATTTTTGAAATTATATCGTCGATATTACAGTACTGCACTGACTTAAATATCGAAGCTGGGCGAAGAGCTTCGAGAAAGTAACGGTTAAAAGCAAATAAATTTTGTCGCAATTTACTTCGAATCCGAGTATGGTATTGAATTATTTCAAATATTTTAGCAGGGGCAGACGTCCGGTTTGCCGAAGAATTCGCGCAAGCGACACTCGCATCGTTTCCATTGGAAAGACCGATATAGTTCCCGAAGAAGAAGAAGAAGAGATTCAGAAATAGATTTCAGTGAACGACGCGTTCGTTCTTACGTAGTGTCGAACGACAAACGATGCAAAAATAACGTCGAGTCTTTTGTTGGACGATCTTCTTTCTTATATTTCATTTATCTCTCTCGTTCCATTGTAGCGCGTCGATTACACGTTCACCGCTGCGTAACACCGAGATCTCCGAGCTGGCCGTATCGTGAGAATCGCCTTATTCGAGAGAAGAAATCGAGAAAGAAAAGATTTCGAAGAAATTGTTTCACAGAATGGCTACAAAGAAAACTTCATTATCGACGACGTTGTAAACGGAGATCGTGCGAAGTCCGCGACGAATCGAATACGATTCCGTTCGGATACAACACGCTGCTCTCTTATTCGTCGGCATCTAGCTGTTATCTCGAATTTACGTCAGGCAATTCGCAACAACTACGCATCGTACCAATAATAAAGATTTCTACGGAATGTGTGACGCAAAAAAATCTATACGAACTTTGGAGACGCGATAAAGTACAGATTGTTGACGTCATGGTCGCGTGATAATACGCGCCAAAATGCGAAGCAAGCGAGGCTTATTTTTTTTCTTTTTTTTTTTACCGAACTTACGAACCTTCGTTTAAGCCTCCTAATTCGTATCGCAAGTTTTACGATGACGCATAGTACACGGACGAAATGCCAGTCGATTACTTACGAGTTGAAAGAAAGAAAGAAGAGCACAAAGAGAAAAGAAATCCTCCGAGCGTGAATTGTTTTTAAATACGAAAAACGACGCGACGAAACAGCGGCTCAACCGTTCGTGAACGACGAAAGATACGTCGGCCGAATACGTCCTATCAAATCGATAGATTTCGTTCGGCAAACGAACGATCGGTTCGTATCGTCGCGTTTTACAAGCCAACGATTCCGAGTAAGAGCAAATTCGTGTCCGGAGTCGTTTAATTCTCATTCTCGTTCAACCCTTAAATGCCTTAAGTTTCAAATTTCATACCGGACTTTTAGATCGAATTGTACACTTGCAATTTATTCCTTCGCAATATTTGATTGTACGTACGTTACCATTGCATAATATCGAAATAAATATATAAAATATGTATTGCAATCGTTTTTATTATTTCTCCTCTTATTTACTTTTCATTTTTATCATTATAATTATTATTATTATTATCATCTGGCTACTGCAATAAGTACATGGATATTTGGAATTTGGAATTTGGAAAATCAGGTTTCTAAGAGTTAAATCGACGCGACGGCAGTGCGGCGCTTCGCCATTCGTTTTCCACCGCTTCCGTTTCCTTGCCTTCCTTTCTACAGGGAACTCGCGATTAGCCGCCTATGCGTCGTACGCGTCTCCACGGAAATATTTTAATCGTTGTACGTCATTCGTATACATCGTGCGCGTTTCTCTCGAAAGCAAGGGAGGCAACGATTGCGAGAGGGGATTCCCGACGTTGGCGCGTCGCTCCGCGAGCTTCCGCTCGCGACCTGCAGGTGGCGCATGCGCGCGCGAGCAAAAGGAAAACTTACGGAGCGCGCCGAGAGGCACGTTCGACGTAAAGGAGAGGAGGAAAGGACATTTGGAGCACGCGTTGAGTCACGTAATCGCTTCGTTCGTCGTCGATAAGTGAGGCACGAAGCGATTTTGAGGCGATGCGAATAAGATTATCGTCTAACTTAAAAGAAGTCGAAGGTAACGTACGCGTCTCTTCGCCACGAAGGTAGAAAAGAGGAAGTTCTATCACGAATCGTACGACGAAATCGGCCGGTTAAATTGACCCAAACACTGTTTTTCTTTTTTTTATCGAATTAACGCAGCGGCGACGGTTTCTTTTTCTATTTTTTTCTTTTTTTTAAAGAAAAACAAAATTCATCGACGCACTTGACGATCGTAATCCTCCCTACGACCCACGCGATAAATGACGCGATTTTAACCCTAGATTCGTAAACATTCGTCTTACAGACCGCGCAAAATACGTAAACACTTGTAACTTTTAATTACATATAGTCAATGTTATTATGCGTCGATTGCTGGGAATAACTATCGTGTTCATTTTCATTTCAGAAAATTAAATTCAGAAATGAATTTCAGAAATAAATTCTGAAATGGATTTCATTTCAGAAAAGACGAATGTTTATGAATAGTGTATCTACCATGCATGTTTATAAATATTACGTTCCGGTTTAGTACTTTCATTTCTTCTTGTTTCTGACGCGTGACAAAGCGTAAGCATTTATCTACATATCCCTTTTTGTTTGATTAAGAATTTATCGTAAATAAAGGGCTGCAGTACTTTTCCTGAAAATTTATTTTCAGCCTTTCAAATACCATCATAATTGAAACAGGAACGACACGATTGGGAGGGAATGCTTCTATTGGATTGGCAACTAAGTGATTACGGATTTTATCATTCAAATCTATGTGCAAAATTCGCAATCATTTAGTTGCCAACTCAATACTTTTAGCTCTGATACGTTAGCTAAAGGGACGAACTTCGAAGTAACGTCAACTTCATCGTTGATAGATTCGACGCTCCACCTCGAGTGGCGAGCGCTCGATAGTGGAATCCAGCGAATTACGCGAAACAATCGTCATGCGTTGTGCAATAAATTATCTCGGTGGCGTTATCGTAAGTATATTAACGCTTTGCCGGCCGCTGTCACGTACGCGTGACTTCTCTTCGCCAGTGGTGATGCTATTTTATCAAGTTTTTATAGGAATACATACATGTAGACGCTATTTTTAGAGAAACGATTCTCCTTTCCCAATTTACCCGATCAACTTTTATTTAATTTATTATTATAAATGCGTTGGTGCGTATTAAATGTCGGATTTTTGAGTAAATATTTAACCCTTTTACTGCCAGCCCATTTTGTGCGAAGACTGTCAAGGCTATTTTCAGATAGTCGCAAGATTCCAATTTCGAATTCAGAAATTCGGTCGATTTCAGAAACGAAATAGTACTCCTTATTGAAAAAAGTTAGTTTTCTCTCCTTTGGCACAATTCCACGATGATCGACTATTAATTTTTGCAAGAGATATAAAATAAGAGGAAGTAAAAAAAGTCAAAACAGTTGGGCCGATAAATCGGCCCGCTGGCAATAAAAGGGTTAAACCAAAAAATAGAAAAGAAAAGATATCGAGCGAGAAGCGGAAAATGATATCGCAAGGCCTTTCTAGATTCCGTAATAAATCCGCCAGTGTATTTGTCGGTGTCGATTTAACGTCGTACGAAGATGGTATTTCCGTCTCTGCTCGCGTTATTGTCGCGACGAGTGACACGTTGGCGGGCTGACACGCCATTCGGTATGCGACAGCGCTCGGATCGTGGCCGAGAATGCACCGAAGCCGAGGCAATCTCTCCAGTCACGTTACTCGTTTCCACGAACAAGCAAAGTCGACGCGCAACGTTTCGCATCGATTCGAGCTATAGCTACGATACGCGTGTTTCGCGAGACACGTAATTCCCTACGAGATAGCATCATCGTGTCGCTTTCGAAACTCTACAGAGAAACTCGAAGACGACGACACGATTCAAGAAAGCGTCGAGCGTTATTCGACGAAAGAGAGGCGAAAAAAAATAGAGAAAAAAATCTCCGAAAGGAATTATGGCGGTCGATCTCATCGACGTCATCTTTTCTGGCAAAATCAAGTCGTGCAAGTCAAAATTCTACGTTGCTTTGTTGCACGTTGACAAGAGCGGCGCTCGAGATGACGACGCGCGATTCATGAAAGCGTCGAGCATAATTCGTGACTCGAATGATCCCGTTCGGATCGTTGCTTCGGTACGAAAGATAGGGACAGAATTGAAAAAGAGAATAGCGAAATCTCTGAAAGAAATTATGGAGGTGATGCGAAGGCGGAGTTTCAAAGGACGAAAAATCTTTATTATCCTTGACATAGAGATAATTACGACCAACGATCGTGATTAATCTTTGATAACGTCATCCACGCATTCTTCGCATCTCGATGGACGATTTGCCATCCCTAAGAATAACTATCTTTTTTTTTCTAATCTTATTCCGAGAAGAATCCTTCCGATAATAGCCCCATTGTAAGATTATTCGATTTATTATTATATTTATTACTATTATTATTGTTATTATTATTCGAACGCCTGATTTCGAACGTACGATCAGTAAATATTCACGCATATTTTACTTGCAGATAAAGAAAAATACTTTCTTTAATAATATACGTTCTATATCCTGCAATTTTACATCGAGTAAATTTATCCTAATATTATAATACTCTTAATAGAAGAATAGATAGAAGAAGAAGAGATAATTACAATACTCTTCTTCCAAGCTTCAGACGTAATTCGAAATCGTATTGTCGTCGCAATCACGCGACAGTTCAATTTCCATGCGTACGAGTTAATCCTCGTGCAGTCGTAACGAAGCGGAATTTTAAAAATCATCGCGAATTTGAAGAATTCACACGTGGACTGGCAAGTCGCACGGTTCGTTGCTAGAGCAAATCTCGATCGAGCGGATGGGAATTCGTTCGGCGTTGCACGACGAAACGACGATAATCGACGTCACGGATAATTCGATGACGACGAAGATTCTTCGCGATTACTTAACGTTGCGTTGGCCAAGGCCGAAATGCGACACGTTTCTCCCTTTCGACGATGCCGTGGCATTCGTAAGGAGACGTCGGAGTCGGCGCGTTAGGACAGGTCTGAGGTACGTCGCGGCTGACGCAGAACGGAACGTAAGTCATGGGGCCCTGACTCAGAGCCATGACCGAGAAAGCGGCCAGGTATTCCCGCCGATGAATCGTTGGTCGCTGAAATTTCTTTCGTGTCACGAAGCGCCTGAGCCATGCATTTGGTCTAGCGGCGCGCTATCAAACGCGTAGAACGAATAAGCAAGGTCGAGATTTCTTCGCGAGTCATCTCCGATCGTGGATTAAAATAAGGGACGCATCTATTAGGTTGGTGCGTATGAAACGTCGGATTTTAAAGTGAATATTCACTTAACTTTATTTACTCTCTTAACTGTATTTTTTCTCAAGGAGATTTTAACGCATGGATGCCTGTCTCAAAGAAATTCTGATCTTTGGAATCGACAAGCTGATATGGAATTTTTCAGACTGTCTTCATTTTCATACTGTTTAGCCTGTAAAAACTGTGCTAAATGTTCAAAAAAATAAGAGTCGATTGGCGAAGATTCGATGAATAAGTTGGATGCTGCAAAATTTCATATTTTAAACTATAAACGAGGTTATGTCAAAAACAGAAGCATAACGAAAACAGGGAGACAAACGTTCGTGTGTAGAAAATCCGACATTTCGTGTGCACCAATCTCATACAACGAGATCGATTTAAAAATGGCATGGATTAAAAATGACTCGCCTTCGAGTAACGCGCGATACAAGATGACATCGTCGATTCACGACGAGAACGTTGCAAAGTCTCTGAAATATTTGAAGATGCGTGCCAAAAATAGGACGCGCGGAGAATTCTCGAGTCGCATTGATCCGACTGTCCCTCCTTCCCCCATGCCACGATGTAACAGAAACTTTAGTATTCTCCGATACGTTAGTCGGTAAATAAAGCGGCATGTTAGCCTAGCGGGATGAGCGATAACGTTTCGGTGTCATGCGAAAAAAAAAGAAAAAGAAAAAGAAAAATGAAAAATGTGACGTCTTGTAAAAACGCAGTATCGCGCATCGACTTTCTTATTTACATTCCGTTTCTCGTAGTTTTCTACTTAAACGCGACGCTGGAAATATTTCGAGAAATTTAAATCTCGACGCGCGAAATACGAAAGTACGCGAAAATGTGCACAGCAATTCTAATCTCTTCTGCGAACTCGCTGTAAGCGTGCGACCAAAGACGACATTTCGTTCGATGAGATAAATGTCCCTGTTGTTGTTATTACAATTATTATTATTATTATTATTATTATTATTCCAAGAAAAATATTTTCTTCCCGAACGTGTGAAAATATCGATTTGTAGGATTGATCGAATTCGTTGAACGTCGATCCTTGGTCCGACGTACGAAAGAGATCTTCGCTTAAAGTCTCGTTTCGTAACATCCTTATCGGATCGCCAGGAAAAACACATTCCGCGTTCCGCGAAAAGCGTAACGTGGTACGCGCAACAGTCCGTACGATTAACAAGGAGAAACGATATTACGTACGCGCGTAAGCGAATGCACGAAGTATAATTTTTACCGCGGATGTGTAACGGAGGAAGAAAGCGGAAGAAGAGCGACGATTGATTTTCGCGCGCTACGCGATTATACGCACGCACGCACGCACGCGTACGAGGAATCCATGGAGAACGAACGAGGCGCGATTTCGCAATTGTAATCGATCGTCATTGCGCAACGATAGATAAAGGCTGAAAGTGCCGGTGGTATTATTTGGACGGCGAAACCAACCGGTGACAATTATCGATGATTTTGTCGTTAGCGAAGGTTAACGTTGCGTACACTACGCGTTTGCGTTTTCAATCGCGCCAAGGTCGATAATTCTCGATGTAAAGTCTAAGGTCGCGTTACTCCTCTCTTTTCAACGTTACAAGCAGCGCGTAGATAGATTCGCTACAGAACGCCGAGAGACACCGACGTATTTCTTTCATCGAGAGATTTCTTTTTGCGCTCGGTAGAAGGACGAATTTAAATAAAGGACGATTTATCAGGACGTCTAGTCGCATCGTTCCGAGCGAGAAAATTTATAGCGATAGAACGACGAAAAATTCCACTTGTTTTCCACATCTACCGTCGTTATTTTCAAATTGTCTGGTATGGGTTAGCCTGTATCGTAGCCTGTATAAATGGTAAGAGGTGGTTAAAAATGGTGAAAATTATATTTTGTGATTTCAAGTAGTAGTTTTTTTCTTTTAAAATAAAGCTGAACGTTCCACTAGTAAATAATGGTTTGCTTCCTGGTTCATCTAATAAATGTCTCCTGATGTATTTTCATATATTGTATGGCAATATTTTATGCGCGTAACTGACCTTACTAAATATTTCTATCACCGTTATTGCAATAATCTTGATCGGACAGATTTTAGCTAGGTACGATAAGAACGACATAAACATATAATAACAATGATAAGTTGCAATAATCGCGCGGATTGTTTTTGCCTACGTCAAATTAACTACGTCCAATCAAGCACTAAACCTTGTTAATTTCCCACCGTTCTTTCTGCCTATTACCGTACGATCAAAGTTTATTGTCCAAACAAAGTGACTTTTTTGCCACGAACGAAGGTGAATGGGTGATAACATTCTAACTCGTTACTGAGTTATCGAAAAAGATCTCGTTCTGATAACTTTGCGATACTATTCTGACCTACCACTTCCATTATCAATAGTTTATCAATGTCAATACGTAATGATAAAAAGCATACAATCGGTACGTTTCCGATAGATCGATAACTTGCTTTTTGTTATCGAAAATTAATCATCTATTTTACAGAAAAAGGTAAAAGATATTTTATTGAATGCAATCGCTATCGTTTGCTACAGTTTCTTCCCAATTTTTTGGTAACTTCTGAATGCCATCAAGAAAAAACTGTTCAGGTTTTGTCGCGATGTATTCATCGAGTCATTTTTTGATTTCTTCGGAATTGACGAAGTGCTGCCACTCGGCAAGTGCCTGTGTCATCGATCAAAACAAGTGATAATTCGATGGACGATACGAGTGATAATCTGATGTGGTAAATACGGGCGGGTGGGATAACACTTGTCATTCAAGTGCTATCAACGTGCCTTGGTCTGGTTTTGCAACATGCGATCTAGCATCGTCATGCAGCAAAATCACTTCACCGTGTCTTCTGGCCAATTCTGGTCGTATTTTAATCAATGGAAGGTTCAAATTGATCAATTGCAGTCGATAGCTATTAACAATAATCGTTTCATCAGATTTCGACAGTTCGTAATAGACCAGACGTTTTTCGGTAACTTTCCGCGTTCCTTATTATCGAACTCGAACTCATCGCTTTTGACTCTGTTATACCATATTTCGCAAGTCTTTTGAAAAAAGCACGTTCGTCGTAAACATCAAAATAATTCAATAAATCTTTTTTTCAGCAATCGATGCTTCACGTATTCCTAGAAAATCATACTTAGAGTTAAAAATCTTCAGGAAAAGTATAACCTAATTTAAACGTATAAACCAATTTATAATTACAAATAATTTAAGTATATAAACCATGATTGCACTATTTTTCGTACAAATCGTTATCTTTATTCAATATTCCTTCATTTCTTACTCGAATAGTAAATATTTTTATTAGAAATTGATTTTAAAAATTTGGGTCGCCTGAGACCCATCGTCGTACTCGGAGAGGAATAAATGATCATCGTAGTCCTAGCGTTAAATTAAAGAACAGGAACAACGTATGCCGCAAATGTTCCGAATTCGATTCGTAATTCGACATATTTATAGCGAAAATCTTCGAAAGTCTTCGAAAGTCAATACTTCGTTCGTACGCGCATACGCATATATCGTACTGTTCGTAGAAAGAAATTCATCGAAATTATTCGACACGACGATATGTTCTTCGTTGCTATACAAATAGACTAGCGTGTCGCGTCACGCTTGTCGATCGAGCATCGACGTTCAATTCGTGCGTAAAATATGCATTTCATGCAAATGCATTCCCGATACGGGTGAAATCAATTCAGACTCATTGCGCTATACGGTACTGCTATATATTTGCCGAATATAGTAATCGATTACAAAATAAACGTAAGATAAATAAAAAATTAGTGCGACTCGTTAATCTTTTACCTGCGAATGACGAGTCTGTTACTTAAGTTGAAATTTCTGTGAGAATTATTATAACATATTTGTAGGTTTTTAGACATTTCAGAATATTTTGAGACAAGGATAAAATTGTTTTCCAACGTTTCATTTTATCGAAGGAGCTAAAATTTAATTTCGCTTGTCGGAGAAATAAAAAAGTAAAAATGTTGCTCGTTCTCATTATCTCCGTGTATTACGAATCTATATCGTTCTTAATAAAGTACGGTCGTATATAATAATATACGAGCAAATTTAAAGAAGTATATTACAACAAAGAAGGAGCTATCTTCCGATTCCATCGCTATCGATCTTTCTATAATCTGATTCAATTTTAGAACAGCTGTACATATCGCGTGTTCGACGAGTATTTCGTCATCCCGTCGTTCACGAGCGTCACGGTTAAGAGGTTAAACGCACATCGAAGCTTTCTTTTCAATTCTCAACCGTTTTACGCGACACCGATATCGAATTTATTTTATTGCGACGAAACTCGCGATTCACAATGGAAAAGCTCGATAAGACGGTTGACGATAAATTAAGGTAATCGCGTTTTTTTCCAACAGTTTTTCATAAAAATTACATCAAAAGACCAAGGAAACACCATTTTTTTCATTTAAAAAAAACGAAATGACTTCTCGAACAACCTAATATGTCAGTCGAGTTGTAACGAAGAAAAAATTGAGACGATTCGCCGTGCGTGCGTGGGTCCGGTCATCCGTCCGGCATGGACGATCGTATCGTAAGCATTCTCGGCTTATGTAAAAGTAGCACGGCCATCGAAGGAGACGGGCACGTTTCTTCGAGTGTGATCGTGACGCGCGTACAGCGGTACGAAAAGTCTCGGAAGTGAGTCCGTTCGATTCGAAGGGAAACGACGCATTACCTGTACGTCCACGGCTAAGAATAGATATCGCTCGTGAACGCCCACACGTTTGTGTGCGTGCGTGTCGATGCACGTAGAAATCGCGAACGATCGCAACGTCGATATTTCATTCTTCGTTGGAAACGTGTCGTGGATCGTGCGATCTTTTTCACGTAGAATTAGCAAAGACGCAAGATTGCGATAATCGCGATAATTAACATCCGTCTATATCGTCGTAACTGCCTGTGTCGATTTTGGAACGCGTCGAGAAATGGAATTTCAGAATTTTCGCTCGAATCAAACCAAAACGAACGAACCAATTGCGAAGGTGTAAAGGATAAAATATATAACTTCACGAAACGATAATAATTTAATAACTGTAGAACTACGATAACGATAATAACGAAATAAAGCGATAATAATACTAACAAGGAAATAGAAATCGAATAAACCGCGACGTATGAATATACGCACAGTGTTTACGCTTAACTATCATACTAATTGGTACTGGATTATAAATTACGAGATACACGAGCGCGTAGTCGCACAACTAGTTCGAGCGATTTTTACGTATTGTACGACCGATATTTATTTATCGTACGTTTTTATTGTACGCGTCGTATCTCTCAAAGATCGATTAAACTGCATTTTTTTTTTTATTACGAATTTTTTCATTTCGGCAATTCGATCGGTCGCTTGGACAGTCACTTTTGACGCTTCCTCGATTTTTACGTACGCACTCGGAACTGCCTATAAGTCGAGTTCTAAAGTTCTATAAAATAATAAAGTAATCGAACGAATCGTACGAAAGGAACGAAAAACTACGACCGACTCTCGGTGTCGAGATCTTGCGATGTCTTCGATGACGTACGATTTTTGAACGAGTAACGGTTTATGCCTTCTATATCAGTGCATTGTATGCGGGACACGTGCAGGCGCGTTTTTTATATATCGTCGGTTGAATTGCGAATATGTAACGCTATTTGCCTGCGAAATAAGTCTCTGGAAGTAAGCAACGAGTT
>JAITYT010000291.1:155186-167341 GCA_025433975.1 Liostenogaster flavolineata | reverse complement strand
GGGGGGGGGGGGGAAGAGGCAAAGAAAATAAATGGAAGCGACGAAATCTCTGGAATTTGTGGTATATAACCTCGGGAGGTCAAAATTAGGGTTTCGGTCGATCGCAAATTTGTCGCATCAGTTGCCAAGCAATCACGTGTGCACTCGCGAAATTTCGATAGATCGATGGAACGATGCAACAAGTATTCAATGAATTTACGATATCTCGTGGAATTAACCGCGTCGTCTTATCGCGATTAAATCGTAATACGGATCAATTTTATAGTGGATATCTTTACTGAATATCAACGTAATTATCTAGAATAATATTGCTTCTGACGAGATTCCTGCTTAAATTAAAAGGCGAGTGAAATTTTTCGTGAAACGCTTTTAAATAGTCATATCTCTCGAGAAGAATAAATCTTCGCGTAGAAAGAAAGATATATCACTGTTTTTTCCTTTTCTTTCTGAAAATTTGGCAACATTCGTAGAGGTCAGAAAGTAACCGACGAAAATTCAATTTTCATATTTAACACTCGCGTGCGACATCGAACGACTTTGAAACGGTTTTAGGATCGACTTTACCTTTACAAGTCATCAGTTGTTTTAATATACGATGATTCGTTGAACAACGAGTTCAGAATTTTCCTTCGGATACGACGAAGGCGTACCAAGCTCGTCATCGACCAGTAGGTCGACATTTCGAGGAAAACCGCGCGAAATGGAATCGCTTGAATACGATTAGAAGAAGAATAGCTGATGGGGTCGAATTTAAGTTAAGTCGATTCGTCAGATAATCGTAGGTTTGCATTTTGAAACGAACGATAATAGTTCTTGCCAAAGGACAAAGGAACGACCGCGAAATTATATCCAATGCGAGTGACAGAACGGCACGTGGGTTACATCTTAATCAAGTTAGAGACGGCTCGCTCGTTTGCGTTTGTGAATCGTAACCCGGCGCTCCTTAATCTTCTTCCTTGCCTCGTCCATTTTCTCGTCCTTTTATTCTCCCGCGAACCTGAGTACGTGTCTCCTTTCTCCTTTCCCTCGTCATCCTTTTGTCCTTTCTCTCGCCTCGTTGTCGTCTTCTTTTACGTTAGTTCGACCCTTCCATTCCTCTTCGTTTCTAATTGCGTTCGCGGTACCTTAAGAGCCGTATCTGCTCGTAGGAAGCGTTTAATGGTAGATTTTCTCATTTCCGCGAATTACGTGATCATAGATCATGCCTCAGATGGAATTACTTCGTTCTCATGAATTCTATGGCAATTATCAAATTGTGTTGTCGCGTAAGAAGCAGTTACCATCAGGGTCACGGCGGTATCGGTATGATGCACACGTTTTCCACGATTACCAAGGAGACGGGCAGGGCCTTCGATTCGAACGAGGACACCATCCTTCGAAATCCAAGCGCGTTTTACTGGAAGGTCGACGACGATCGATATGATCCTCGAAAATTTAATTCGAGATCGTCGGACGCGTTTCGGTTACCATCGTTTTCTCTTCTTCTTTTTTCTGCCTTTCCAGAACGATAAGCAGAAATCCAATCGATCGATGAATAAATTCGAGACAATAAGAGAATCACGAGGATTATTCGATCGAGTCGAAACGAACGATTTTTTTTTTTCTTCGATCTCGCAGTGGATCGTAAGAGCCTTTCTTCGAAGATTTTTCCAAAAGGCGTTCGTTCGCGAAATTTTCAATGCAAGGAAGGACGCTCGCGTCGAGATAGGGAAAACGTACGCGTCCGACGATGGTGTTCGATCGGTGCGCGGAAGCGTCGTTTCCTGTAGAAAGTAAAGCACGAAGAAAGGCGCCGATAAGACGATGATTTATCGGCGTGGAACCGGTCCTGTCCGCAAAGGATAGCCGTGCGAATGCGAAATTTCGCCCGAGCCACTTCCAACCCGCGATGCGCTTTCGACGATACCGTTAGCACGAGGTTTACGCGCCATCTTCCGCGAGGGTTTGAGGCAGGACCGCCTCATAACCGTGATGATTCCCTCTTCTTTCTTAACGCCTC
Organism: Liostenogaster flavolineata; assembly: GCA_025433975.1. Classification (NCBI taxonomy): domain Eukaryota; kingdom Metazoa; phylum Arthropoda; class Insecta; order Hymenoptera; family Vespidae; genus Liostenogaster; species Liostenogaster flavolineata. The sequence goes on along the minus strand of JAITYT010000291.1, from coordinate 165,342 downwards.
GTTGACCGGCAATTTTTGAATAAATTGAAATAGATAGTGCGAGTACAATGACGAGTTACACTTATCAACGATGACACTTTCGAACTTCCAACGAGATAAGAGAAGACTCGAAGAACTTAAAATTTAACTCATTACCTGGCGTAATTCAAAAATACAAAAAAAAAGAAATTAAATTAACCGTACAATGATACTCGTACTAACCGAGTTTGAATTTGAAATTTAAAAATGTCTCCCAAAAATGGGACATTGGCGGATAATGGTTTAAGATGGTTTTTAGATCGAAGCGTCGTTTCATTCGCTTTTCGTCGTTCGCTTTAGGAACTTTATATAAAATTTGAAGTATTCCTTAGATCGGACGGCTTCTTCGTAAATTTCGGACAAAATGAAACAAGTATGGCGATAGTCTGGATTCTCGTTTTTCGCTTCTTAAGCGCTGCAAAGCTGTCCATTGCGATCGTGACGGTCGCATCACACGTCGACGAATTTAATGAAACTGTCCGTCGCAAATTATTCACGTCGGATCGCGGTGCTGCGGATGCTTAACGACGTTAGACGAGTCGCAATACCGTAACGTCGTTATACAGAGTCTCGAGTAATTAATGCGGGTACCGGTTTACATCGACGGCGATTGACCCACGCCAGGGCAACGAATGTGACCACTGCCACCGGAGGAATCACGATCTCACGGATCCTTTTTATTATTTATCGCTCACCTCATGCGTAAACTCTCACAGCGATAATTTTTCACGAAGAAAAGAATCGTTCGTTGTTGCGCTCTTCGAAGGAGCCTCGATGCAGTTTCTCATCTAGCTATTCCTTTTCCGTTGTTCGGAAAGTATTAGGTCTACCGGAAAGTTCAACAATGTATGCGTTCGATATATACGCGAAGAGACGGTCAGCAACCATAAAAATTATATTATTCGGTAAATATCAATTAATCTATCGAAAACGTACTGGTTTTCTTTTATTGAAAAACGACAAAACTTTCCGATAGATCTAATAATTTCGTTTCTTTTATGTCGTTTTTATAAAAAAACGAAATTACTTTCCGAACAACCTAATATATCTCTCGAACGTATTCTCCGATCCTTCATGAGAAAGTTTTTCAAACAAAACGTTGCTGAGAAAGTCGCTGGACCGTCGGGTCGGTGTTTCTCTCTTCGAAACGAAAGGAAGACCGGAGTCGTCTAATGTCATATAAAAGTTACGTAAAAATACGGAGCTCGACGAAAGGATAACTTTTTTTTTACCTTACGGGCGAAACCGAGACGCGGTACGTATCTTGATTATTACTATTCGATAATGGAGTCTTCATCTCGCGAGGCGCACTTCCACGATATCGCATAATTCGCTGGCGCGAGTACCAACGAGCCTGTCAAATTTTCGAGCTACGTCGATAACAGTGACAATGATGTTGCGCGACGCCATTAACATGACATTGTCCGTCTGTGAAGTTTAGGCGCGCCGGGGAGTCGCATTGATCGCACATACGGTCGATAATTCGACGAGATCGACACCGCGTTTCCGCGCCAATCCTCTTAACCCGAGCAGCCCTAAATTTGCATAATAAATTCTGAAATTATCGTCGTCCAATCGGTCGGTGCCTGCCGACGAGAGACAAGAAGAAACGTTCGATCGTGTAATCGACGAGAAACGATACGAGACCACCGACGGTGTTCGCAAAAATTATCTTTGAACGCGGTGCCACTGCCTCCTCGCGCGACCTTATAACGCTTGCTCGATCGGAACGCGTAAATCGAAAGTTTACTATTTCAAGGACGCTTCGGCCAATCGAAAGATTTGCCTCTAGCCGAAAGAAATTCAAGAAAGAAGTCAAGGTGCCTACGACGGTTAAGTCGAGAGACAAAGGAGATAGATAGTCGATGGGAAAATACGTTTGCGTTTCCACGCGATAAAATCGCGAAGTTCGTTTCCCTAACGTTAGAACGAAGAAGGAAAAAAGGGAGAAATTTCCTCGTTACTTTGCACTAATAAGCGAGAATCGTACGTCGGGGAGTACGATGATCTGTATCGTGCTGCTCCGTGCTTGCAGAAAAATTAACGAAGCTTTACGCGAAAACATGTTAAATTCTATCTCGAATACTTCACTGCGCGTTATTGCTTTTCGTGGAGAAAAATGAAACGGAAGCATTCGTAACTACTCGAAGAAGTTAAAATTCGTCTCTTGTTCTCAGAACGAAATGTCAGACTCATTTCGGTTTCAAATTACTCAACGCTTGCCACATCCAGTATCTTACCTTGTGGTTACTTATGAATTACGCTGCCCCGATCGTTAAATACTAAATGGGTTTATCTGTCCGGTAACATCTCGATGCGAATATTTTCAATGATAATTTCAAGTCGTTTTTTATTATAACGCGAACAGATCCGACCAGATTCGAATGGAATAAATCAAGATTGACAGAATAGCAAGTAAAATATTTATACGCGTATATTATTTTGGTTGTATTTCCCAAATAACTTTTTCATAAGAAATTAGATTCGAAGTCGAAATTCAGATGGATCTTAAATTTTCTCTCGTTACGATAATACCTTAGACGCGTGTAACAATACCATCTTTCATACGGTACATCTGTCACGGCGTTATATTCTTTTAATAAATGTTGCGTCGTTCCTGTTTTGAGTTTAATAATTTGTAATGTCGCCGCGGCGGGAGCTTGCACGCAACTATATCTACATATAGTAATTATCTCGCATCTATTCACACGTTCGATTTAATTAGGTCTCCTAGTAAGCAATTACGTTTCTCACATTTTGAAGAAAAATAATTCTTCGACCAACGAGCGAACGAATCCAACGAGTAAGCTCGATTAACCTTTAAATGCCACGAGTTTCAAATTCGATACCGGACTTTTAAATCGAACCGTACACTTGCGATTGATTTGTTTTTAATATTTATAACGGCTAAAATATCAAAATTATATTTAATTATTTTTCCCTTTATCTGGCTACTGCAGTAAATGCGTTGGTATTTGGATACGAATAATTTTGAAAATCAGGCTTCTAAGGGTTAAAATCTGGAACGAGCAACCAAGTTGGAATTGATCTCCAACGCGACGAGAATACGACGGTCGGTTGTTCGCGCTTCCAACGCCATTATACAACGAAGTATCTCACCTCATTGTATTCCATTGCATTGACCCGTTAACCGGATACTTGGTCGGTATCGAGAACGTTATCCGTGCGCGTACTTTAAAGTAAATCTAATTTTTTCGGGTTTTCGAATGGTCTTCCTCGGTAAACGGGGCCGAAGATATTCGCGACGAATTCTCAACGACTTCGTGCGCAAATTACCGATCGACACGACGAAGGCAGACGGTTGTCGTAACGCATTACGATCCGAGAGGTATTTGTAAACTTGTACCATGAACCGTAATGTACCGACGACGGAAAGCGGACTCGAGGAACTTTCACCGTACGGCGACCGCAAATTCGAAGCGTTCGAAACCGTCGTTTTAACCGCGCGGACGACAGGTATACGCGTCCTTCCTATCGATACGAAACAATGACGAACGACCGACGCTGAGAACGATCTTATCGATAACAAATACTACGCGACAATTTCACCTTTTTTTTTTATTCATTATTTGTTTCGATCGCTCGTTCGAACGATGAGTTTGTTACGATCGATACTTCTTCGCTTTCTCGATTCTTCTGCTTGCTTCTCCTCGCGACGTTTCTTACTCCGCTTTATTTTCGTTCGTAAAATCGACCACCCTTCGCTATTTCCGTACCAACTTCGTCGGAGCTTGTCCTTCTCGTTGGGTGGAAATCAAAGGCGCGAATGTCTCCTCGGTGCGTTTCCACGCGACGATCTATCGATCTATCGATTATCGATGAATCGAGGAAGGTAAATAGAGTGACATCTGGTAATGAGATTTCGTAGAAGCGGTTATACCGCGACGAAGAGACGATCTCGCTTCATATAAGATAGGAAGTTCGTTCAAGACGGTGCGCCATTGTTAACGGATTCTCGATAATTGATTCGAACGTGAAAGCCGACTGCGCGATCGTTGATATCGCCACGATATTGCTAGAAATAATTCGTACTAGATCTGTCGTTCGATCGGGGCTGGGATTCGCGGCCATGGGAATGATCGAGCTTGGCCATTTTCGAAGAAAATGCTTCGAGGCCGATTTTATCGATCGATGGAGCCATCAAGATGGTAAGAAATCCAACTATCAGATATTTATATTCGATTATTTCAAACCTATCGTATTCTATTATTTATAAATTTTCATTAATGCACGATAACATATTATTGCGATAAATATTGCTTATAATTGTACGTTCTTTGTGAGTCGGTACGATCGTAGCGAATTAAATCGCACGTTTACCATCTTTCTTTTTTCGGAAGAACATGTATTATTATTCGACAAATTTGTTATTCCGATAGAAGCTATTATGTTACGAAGACGCGTATAGTTCGACGCTAATGGAGATAGAATTAGTTTTTTTCCGCGAAAGATAGAATTTTTTCTTTTTAAATTAATCGACAAAAATCCATCGTCGTGACGATTCATCGAAACGAATCGAACTGATCGAAGTTCGCCATGGCGAGAGATAAATCGGTTGTAAAATTTGTTTTGCGGTGGCGGTGCGCGTACGATCTTCTATCGTTTGTCGATCTCGAGGAAAGCGCGATCGATGAAGCGACCCCACGGCGTAACATCAATGCCTGGACGACGTGTTTTATCGCGGTCAATCCCGGACCGTTGCATTGAAATCACGAGATTTCTGCACGCGCGAACGCATTCGAAATGGTAAACGCGCGATTCGACGCGAGGCTGCTGAGTGGCGAATCGACGAGACGCCACGCCAAATACCAAAGAGAAGACGTGTTTTCTTCGTTTCTGCGATCATCGCGATTTCTTATCGCTCGCGCGACATTAACAATCTTATGTCGAACGTTGCTCGATAATGGCGACATTTCTCGTTCGCGTACGAAGAACAGATCCGTAAATTATAGAGTATACGTAAAAATCCTCGTAAACTCGGATCTGTTTACGGTCGCTTAAGTCGTCTGCGTTACAAGTGTACGCCGCTAATCGGAAGATTCCGCGAGAAGGCGACACCGAACGATCGGCACAGGTAAATCAACAACGTCGCGCAAGGTGAACAAGCAAACGTTTATTTGTTCGCGTAAAAATTGCTACCGAGTGTCGTTAGCTCGAGACCTCGTTTCTGTCTCCAACGAGACTTCAAATTGACGGAAGATTTCGGTTGACTTTCTCCGACGAGTTTTTGTCGTACACGTTACTTTCAAAGCACGCCGTATTTACGTAGATTCGAGGTCGTCGTACCGTACGTTCGAATTACGCTTTGCGAATGTCGTACGAGTGCCCGAATTTGAATCGCCAAGAGGCCAAGATATCCAATATTTATACAATATTTATATTCGCTGTTAATATCGAACGAAAAAAATATCGTAACTTCGTCGATCGCTCTCTTAGAAGCGAAATACGAAATCGATCTTCGTCGTAATTAAATGTACGCGTGGATTTCGCACGAAATTTCGCTAAAATACGCAACGCGACGTGTAGATCGTACGAGAGAAATCACGCGATATTTGGTTGTTCGGAGAGTCATTTCGTTTTCTCTCAAAACCTTTTCATAAAAACAACATACAAAAAAAAACAACGTTCTTTCATAGATATAAAAACGAAATGACTTTCCGAACAACCTAACGAACGTCACAGCGGCTGTCGAAATTTCGCGAATGCCGTAACAACGTTACGAACGAAGGTATCTCCCTGAACGAGACTACCTACGATCGATCTTACGAAGAACGTCGACACACGTCGGCGTAAAAAGCGCGCCTCGCGGCTATCGTTTAGCGACGACGAACGCGCTTTCTTCCACGAGATACTTTTCATTCGCGCTCGAACTTGGCGAGTTTCACCTATCGGCGATCGGTCCTTTCCACTTTTTCTTTCTTTTTTTTCCTTTTTTTTTATAATGTTGCATAACGGCGGGCGATCGACTCGATCCGCGGTAAAAGTAGAATCGCGCGCGCACGGTGACTGCGAGCGACGCCGCTTCCTGCAGAATGGAAAGAGACAGAAACGAAGGTGAATATACGCGGGGAAACTGGCGCCTTGCTCGATCGCTCGTTTCCTCGCATCCTCCGTAAGAATGTGCAGTCGGTGCGAGAAAAGAATTCGTTGCAGTTTGCAACTTTTATTCGCGTACGTCGAGAAAGATTTTCTCCTTTGCGCCATCGACATCCCATAGCTCGGTAAGCCGTTGTGTATCGTCAATCGCGTACATATCGTTCTTATCGAAAGGCGACACGACGAGAGGTCTTGTAAGTCACAGGTGCGAATCGATCGATTAAATCCTATGACGCGCGATATCGCGTGCTTCTCGCCAATCGATCGAGAATATCGTCGAGTTTTTTTTTTTAGAGCGCGCTCTATAAAAAGAAAAGAAAGAAACTAGTGATCCATTTGGAAACCGACGTGTCGCGCACTGTTTGGCGTATCGCGTCAAAAATAAGTCACCGGATTTCGCACGAACAATGTATCGAGATGAACGTCTCAAGGACGGACGGACGCTGTTTTGTACGTCGAACGCAAAGAAAGAGATCGACTTCGACGTTACTCCGAGGATATCGTAAACGTACGATCGATCCTTTCGTCGAAGTCGACCTCGATTCTTCGATCGTAACGTCAAGGACGACGATATTTTACGCGAAGTACGTGGAAAATCGAAATTCCATGAAATTCCAAGCACGTGGTCCTTTCGTCAAGGAGACGAGAGAGAAAAAGATCGGACACGAGATTTATCTCTCATCTCGGGCGTGATCATCCTCTCGAGGACGACTGGAATTTACAACGGACGAACCTTCTCTTCTTCACTGTAAATGAGCATCGAACGAACCACGGACGCGCAAACAAGAAGACCGACTCACTTGATGACGGTCTGCTTCATGCTGTTGGTCATCTCGATCCTTCCGCTGGCACTCGATTTTTATCGCTTTTACTCTCTCCTACGGTCGTCTTTACGGTCCTTTCTCGCTTCTCTTAGATACCCACTAACACATAACCGCACGTACACTTATTCGAACTCTCTATTTTTTTTTCTTCTCTTCTATCCCCTCTATCTTTCTACCTTTCCCTCTCCCTCCCACCCGCCCTCTTTCTCTCTCTCTCTCTCTCTCTCGAATTTTCTCTATTTATCTATCTCTATCTGTCTCTATATCATTCTCTATCTCGTAAAGTTCTCTAAAACGATTTATGCGTTCTACTTGTGGAACGAAGAAGGTCCTTCGTCGTACGACGGCGGCGCTTTCCGCGCTTGCCTTTTCTCAACGTTTTTTTTATCCTTGAAATCGGTACGGCTTTGGCTCCGATACACGAATCCGGATATCAATCGGTTTGGACTGTTAGCGCCGGACTGAACGAGCGCGCGCGCTTCTCCTCGTATTTAAACGGTCTCTCCCCTACCTTCACTCGCGCTCCGTCGTCCTAGCTACGACGTTCTCCTCTTCCTCGCGCTGTCTCTCTCTCTCTCTCTCTCGCTCTCGCTCTCGCTCTCTCTGGTTTTCTCTCCTACTCTCTCTCCCGCCCTCCACTTTATCGAGATCGTCGCTTGCACGATCTCTTGGTCGAGACGATCGAACGCCGGGACGCGCCTGAATCCCGCCTAAAATCGAATTACAATACGACCTGAAGCGCGTCCTCGAATTTCATCAACGACGAGCAGAGAGTCGTTAAATGGGCACTCGAAGCGTTTTTCAACGTCGATCGTGCCGCGCCAATACTTTCGCGATTTTTCTCTAATACCGTCGGCCTTAACGAGTACGCGCCGATCCGCGAAATTTACATTACTAATAGACGTTGCCACCGAGGTGGAAGGCACGAAAATATACAATGGATCGTTGAACCACTGAATATTTCTTATGTAAGAGGGAACGGTTCGCTTGACGAAATATTCCGCGCGAAAAACGGCAATAAGCGGCAAGCGTACGTTGATAGGTACCGGCTTCACATTTTACGATCCGTGTGACGTCCAATCCTTTATTTAACGAGATACTAATGAAAACTTGACTACGTTAATGCCATTATCGATCGTTATCGTACCGATGAGTATAGCTTCGACGGCGATATTTTTAATAATTTTTACATAGCTCCAAAGAGTACCTTGAAAAGTTAATGAGACTGCTTTTGATAGATTCGCACTCACGATCGGTCTCCATGGGTTAAATTGAGATTGGGTATACGTACGGAACGATGCGTCTTTCCGTCATCGTAATAAATCAAGAAAAGTCGCTTTCGCACTTCGATATTCGTTACGTTCGAATCTTTTACATTTAACAGGCTTTCGAACAGATCCTAGATTTCATCGGTAATCATTCGCTCCAATGTCGATTCTTATTAAGTATTTTCTTTCGGCTTGACGCGAAATGTAAAGTCGTACTATTTGCATTTGTAATAGCCTTTCTCTTTAAAATGAAATTTTTGTGACGCGTCTATTCTTCAGTGTACTGGTTTTCTGCAGAGTCATATTTCATTCATTAACTGACTCTCGTTTTATCGTAATGTTCCTATTCAAATTTTCTTTTTTCTTTTTTTTTTAAATCGTAATTTGATATTTGCTAAAATTGAATCGAGCATTAGGTAAAGATATTCAAGGATTCTTTAAAAAATCGACGGTCGCATAAGGATAAAAAAATTCATTTCACTTCTTCTATTGTTTAATATTTCACGGACATCTAAACTTCTTCGGGTTAGATATCATGTTTTACGTTCTTCGTAATAAATGGAACTCTGCGGTTGTTTTCAACGTATATTTTTCTAATTTCCCACGATGCTGACTCATTAGCGTAGAAATTTATGGTTACGGTAAGTTGAAATACATCGAATCCGTATGTCGGTATCTAGATTTAAACAGTTTCTTCTATGTTCTTTCAAAATATTTGATTAAATTGACTCGTTTATGTTCCTCACCCGCTTACTCGATAACATTTTGCATGGCATATACCTATGAGTCACTCGTACTCGTATTAGCTGGTTGGATTATTTTTTCCGTACTTAATTGAAAATTCACGTTGGTATCAAGTTAATTTTTCAGAAGGAAATATTGTTTACTCTTTGTTGTATCGTGATGTAACTAACGTGCCTCGATGAATATCGAGGATCTACGTTAAAAAGGTTTTAATTTTTATTTTATCCTTGAGAAACATTAATGATCGGCCAAGAATTCTGTGTCACGGTAAATCTAACTTCCGAATCAATTTATATTCGTAGAATAACGGAGATTCGTAAAGATTATTACAATAGAGGACGAAATTGGTGGTCTCGACCGGTCTCATGGCAGATTGATTAAACGATGGATAAATATTCTTTTGAGGATTAATTTATTAAGCATATAGGTGGAAAGATACGAAAATATGTTATTTAATGTACGCGTCCGAACCGATCTTTGACATAGAAAAAGTATGACATACTTTGTTTATAGCGATAAGATAATATAAAACGACTTTTAAAATCTTTATTTTGAAACGATTTCTTTCAATAGTTTCCGCGGAAGTAAACTGATCGAATCTTTCATGATTCTTCAAACTTCACGAATGCACAGAAATTCTGACTCAGTGAAAGGGAAGAGGGAAAAGTTATATTTCTTCGTTATTAGATCGTGATGATCCGTTCACCATCATCAGTTTGATTAAAATACTACGAAATATCGTGTACACAATGTGGCATTATTCGCTTAACTCATAGAGTATTCGTAAAAAGTGTTACTTTTTTTTCATCATATTGATTAATAGGCTATTTATTTCGATAACGAAGCAAGATAGACAATAATTACTTCCGAAAGATTGCACTCGATTTATTTTAACAGTCAACGAATAAATATGCACGCTGCATGATGCGTAAGTTTGACCGAGTTTCACAAACTAAAACAACCAACACTATTGTTACGAGCGTATGTTTGGAAACTATTGTATGGAAACTTCAAAATTACCGTCCCAGAAACAGCTTTGGAGCTTAAAAGGTCTTTAACCCAAATAAGGCGAGCAATTTCAATCCCTTTGGAACACGGTTAGGCTCGATCAGACTTACAACAGAAAAAGACAATTTCTTAAGTATTGACGATCGAAGTACAACTATCAAAATCAATTAACAAGAA
>JAITYT010000291.1:74449-85757 GCA_025433975.1 Liostenogaster flavolineata | reverse complement strand
TTGGTAAGATTTGGTGTATAGTTTCTTACTGTGGTGTCTGAGAGCAGACATACGACCGCAAAGGGTTAATACGATTTCGATCTAGATTTTTACCAAGATTCTATAGAAGAAGAAAATTATTCGAGTGAAAATTGATCGATTATTACGAATACATATCAAGAAAAAAGACGAGATAAGGTACGGAATAACGAGACGCGAATCGTCGACGACGATGCGTATGACCTCGTTGCGTCGTTATGCAGCGAGTACGCGGCAGTCGGTTTCAAACAAGCGTCGTTGTACTATGTCGTCTTCGTTGTTCTCAAAAAGTCACGTGAGCTACCGCCCTCGGATCGATTTTACATTGAAATGTCGCGCGAGACGTCTGTTCTTTGTAACCGTAACGTCACTCCTACGGGCTTCGTCAAGGGACCGTTAAACAGACCCTGTCTCGCTTTTCTTTTTTCCTCAAATAGCAATTTCATCGTCACGCGTGGAAAAACGTCGAACTGTTCTCTTCGAATCTAAAACTCGTGTGACGTTAGGGCCACCGGAAAGTTCTGCCGTTTTTGAATGAAAAGAAACCAATACGTTTTCGATAGATTGATACAACATTTACCAAATAATGTAATTTTTATGGTTGCTGACCATCTCTTCTCGTATATATCGAGCGCATTCATGATCGAAGGAGTCAATGTCGAAGTTTGTGACGACATTATGTGACGGAATTTTTTGGTAGACTTAATATGTAATAATTTGTTCTGTTCTAATCGCGATTTTGAATGGATGGAACGCATTCGAGGAGATCGTTAAAAGCAGCGTTTTTTTTTAAGTGTTACGACATTTTATCTAGAATTTGATCCATGAATTGAAATTCATCGTTCGTTGCGTAGAAGACATTTCGAACTTACGACGAAGATACGAAAATCTTACGCTCGGCTGGCCAAATGAATTTCTTGATGTTGAATGCTAACGAACGCTACGTCTTTAGAAAGTAACATTATTCTCCGTTACTTCACGGTGTGTTAATTCGTGGCTCGTTTTATCCCCGCTCTTTCTCCAGCGAAACGACGACGAGATTTACTTAATGCTTGTCAGGAGAGTCTTTGTTGGTGTCTCGTTGGTAAACGTAAAATCCCAACAATCAACGGAGCAGTGGCCCTCGGTTTGTTTTTCAACAAGGTAGCAAAAGGAATTTCTTTAAATTCTATTCGTTACGATTCTCTTTCTTGGCTCCGACTACCGTAGAATATCTAATTGTTACGACATTTCTTTGCGCTCTTTTCTGTTTCTTAACGATCACTTTTCTGGTATCATTTGTCGATTCTTGCAATGGCACGATAAAATCGTAGCAACGGAATTCGCGCGGAAAGACAAACAATTTCCCTGCCTTTTCTTTGTTTTCGTTAACGCAAGAGCACGGATCGGTTCTTTTATCGGTATCGATCATTTATACGCATCTGATATTGGTTACCGAAATTCCTATAACGTGTTACGTCTGTCATATCACAAAGCCTATAAATTTAAAACGGATATTGCCTCTCGCAATTTCTAATTTTACACGGTTACGCGCGTACGATCGCCATACGTTTATTCGTAATTTTGACCTTAGATTTCTCCGCGCATCGCATTGCTAAAAATTCGTCGCTGATTTAAGCGCTATTACCAAGCGAAGTACATTTATTTGCAGAGTCAAATCCGCGTATATTCGAATTCACACCTAAAATAATTCCATCCTAGCGATTCTAGGCCATCGGGCGCGCTTAGAAATGCAAACGAGATTGAGATAATGTTTTCGTAGTTCTACGAGTTCGTGATATTATTGCGCATTTCTGGAAATCATTTTCCGCGAATGCGCGTTCCAAGGTCTCGATAACGTAAACGAAACATTAAAAATACCGATGTTACCGATGGAAGAAAATCAACTTTATTCGATCGTTAATTACGATATATCCTTGGAGAAAAACGCCGTCGGCAGTTTTGGCGTTATTTTATCTTTACCGTGCGGAAAATACGACTTTCGATTAACTTCCTAAGAACGGATTTGACTCGATTTAACCTCCCAAAGGACAAAAGCTGTTTAAAAGCATCTTTAACCTTACTCCTCGGTGCATCTCTCATTTTCCATAGAAAATTGAAAAGAACCCCATACTTAAGACTCCCTCCCAATTTATTCGAATTAATTCCAGCTACGAAGTAGAACCACGCCGATGATTGCACACGGGCAGGATATTGCCAAAAGTCAACCTGTTGCATTTGCAACAAGAACGCTTCCTATTAGACCGCCGAAAGGACGCGGTGTGTACACGGACAAACACCTGCCGAGTTACCTGCGATAATCGCGCGCGTGTACGTACGTCGAAATTAAATTCTGCGTTCGAGGACTCGTTAAGTATGCTCGCGTGATTTCCCGCGAGCGTACGTAGATTTGACGAAGGAAAGTGCTCGCAAAAAAAAATGAGGACATAAAAAAATAAATAAAAGCAAAACCATCCGACGTGTCGTCGCAATCAGGCGAGTTCGCTCGGTTGGAGTACGCCTAAGCGGGTATATCGACGCGGAAGATACGGTCGGCACTCGCGTGCAAAAGGAGTAATACGGATTCGCCGGCTGGGAGAAGAGCGGCCGTCGTCCATCAAGGAGCTTTATCGTGAAATTTGCAAAAGTTCTGGAAACCGCGCCGCTGTAAATCTTTCGTTTGACGTAAGTGTAGGTGCGCCACGATTTCAGGGAATCACCTCTTAGTTTCCGATGCAGTCGCGTGGTTCTCTCTTGATACTTTGCCAGACAACGCAGCAGCGCGTTCGTGCCGGTAGATCGTCCATACATTCTAACCGCGCCTTGTTACATATTTTTTCGCGTTCTTGGGATACCTTGAGGGAGTAGCGTCGATTAAAACGTATCCAACAAACATTTCGCTAGATCGGTCAAAATAGTCGTGCTCTAGTTCTATAACTATGATCATTATATATATGTAGAAGTTCTATGCTCTATGAAAATAGTAGCTGGTATCGATTCCTTGAGGAAGAACGGTCACTTTTCTTTATAAAAAGAAATATAAATAAAATTTACGATAAAATGCGCTGTTATATCGTGAAACGAAACGTGGGATAAACCGAATTCCCAATTGGATCGTTTCGCATCACGAATGTATGTCTTTATCGTGCGTCTAGGCAGCGCTCTCTCTCTCTCTCTCTCTCATAACGATCCTTTCATTCTCCTTCCGCCATTTTTGCTTACATTATATATTCAATATTGAGCCGCGAGTTAATTACTATGTAAGTGCGTATGAAATGTCGGATTTTTAAGAGAATATATAAAATTGTATATATTTTCAAAAGCTGTTTATTTAATTCAAATTTGCTCCATTTGCTTCGATACATTATTTATGGCGTTATTACCGAGTTTATACTCGTATAAAAAAATCACACGAATATCGGTTGAATTCGACATTCAAAACAAATAACAAAAAGGAACACTTTCGAGAAAATCTTCTTGGTTGAAATGTGACTCTGGCAATGGACAGTACGACTATAATCGAGGTTATGACAAAAACCAAGGCATAACGAAAACATGAAGACAAACGTTGACGTCTAAAGAAAATCCGACATTTCATATGCGCCAACCTGATACACTCGTCTTATTAGTTGATTTTATTTCACACTTCTATCGCGATATTCTTTTATCGATCTTTTAATATCTTTGTCATGGGAAGAATACGCGAAAGACGTACAAAACGATGTCTCGGAGTTTCGTGCGAATCCGTAATTCGTCTTGTCACACATCGTTGACTCTTATGTACTTTGTATGGCGAGCTTACATTTACCGAGCAAATACTAATTTTTTCTAAGGGCTTCCTATACGCGCTAAAAGAGAACCTTACGAAAGCGACGGTAAGAGGGAACGTTGAACAAGGTGAACCAAACGTACGTGCGACGCTTCTTCAGACGATATTTAAAAAAAAACGAGTTCTAGCGTACGCGAGGAATAAAAGTCAAGCAGTGCGTACAAAAGGTAATCTTTGACCTTCTTTACGTTATGCCATACACTCGTGTATACGCTTATCGCGTTCAGAGCGCCGAATGTCGCGTATGCGCACCGTGATAAACCATTGACAATGATTTTTAACGCGGCGTTAAACGCGATTGTGTGCTCTTAATCGCGATAATTGTCCTCACTGAGAACTTCACGTTACGTTGTGTTTCTTATCGGAGAACAATCTCCGACTAACTTCGCGACGTTTTATTCTTTTTCAGGAATGTCCTCGATATAGTCAACACCTAGGAGCTAACGAATGTCGAACGATCACCGAGCGTTCTCCTAATTATTTATTATTGACCTCTCGTGGATCGTGACGTCATAGGCGATCGCTAGCCGCGAAAGTACAACTTATTTTACTTAACGATAATGGCCAATTTAACTCTGTTACGTGGACAAATGCACGCTGTTAACGACAAAGTCATGATAAATTGACGAATTCTTGATTTTTGATCCTCCGTTCACTAACGTCGTAACGTCGATCGTAACGGCAGATCTCTCCGCGTATTTTTCGACACATGCAGAGTTCGAGTCTCGTTGCAGTATAATTTCGATTCTGATTTTTGCCAAGGGAGGCTTGGTTGGAGCGTTAGCGAAACGATCGATCAACGATGCTCCCAAGTCGAGGTACCATTTAATCGCTTCGTAATTACAGGAAAGTTTCGATCGTTACTTCGGCCTCGTTCGAAATGAAATGAAAATAGTTAGGGGCGTTTCCGTGATTAATCGCGCCCAAGTTCGCGAAGGTCCATTCGACGGACTCGCAAGGATCTTGTAAAATCGTCGTTGGCGGAGCGACGCTCGACGCCGTGGAAATGTCGTAAGGTCGGCAGGCTCGTTTAAAGCCGAAGGTAACCACCGATGTTGATCCTCCGCAGTGTATTCGCTTGACATCGCAACGTCGTCCTTCGCGCATCCAACGCGTCGTTGTATAACAGCTTGTTACGCGCACGTTGCATGTACGCACGCGCGTACAGGCGTGCGTCGAGCTTCGCACTCGCCTGAGTTATGGCGGGCAATATACTTGAGCAACAAATTAATCTTGTTCGGAGCGCCGGAAGGTTGTACGTAAATTCGCTTTGATAAGATACGATACCGAGCGGCAAAGGCGAACGTGCAGGAAACGCGTGAAGTATTCGCCCGCTGCGTACGGTCTTTCGTTTTTGCCCGCGACGTCGCGACGGGATAAAGTTAATCGGAGCGTCGCAGTTGATTTTCAATAACGATATGTATTTTATTTATACCTGTTCAATTCGTAACGATATGCCAAAGGCGTCGTAAAGATCTTTTTTACTTTAGCAAGTTGTGAAACGAATCCACGTGAAATACTGGAACTTGGGGTGTCCAATTTTTCGGTTTTCATTAGATTCGTGCGTATGAAATGTCGGATTTTCTGTACACGCGAACGTTCGTCTCCCTGTTTTCGTTACGCTTTTGTTTTTGGTATAATATCGTTTATAGTCGTATTGTCTATTGTCTGAGTCACATTTCAACAAAGAATTTCGGTTCGGCACGTTCGGTTCCATTTTTTCCAACGAAATTTAATTTTTTGGGAAGTGCAAACGTATTTGTCTTGAATTAACGATTATTTATTCGGTTTAGAGACATATGCCTTTCGCGTAGGTACGATAACTTTTCGAGGTGTACATGTTCATCTTTCGTAGCGAATGGATTAACGAGCATGTAAAAATACAGGTTTGCTCGTCCTCGGACGAATTTATTTGTATTCGATCGAAGCGTCTAGGTTCGTTCGGCCGTTATTTTCTTATTCGATCGATGGCGGTGACGTTTTGGTCGAATTTTCGATGCAGATTCGATCGACCACGTAAAACCGATTTAGGAAGGAACTGCATCGCGTTTAGTTTGAGGCGCGTGTCATCGTCAGACCTCAACTTCGACAAGGCTGATGCCGATACGAGTAAATTGTATGTAGTAGTCGTGCCTTGTATCAGATATGTCGAAGGTGAAACATGGCGCAATCTGAATTTGGCCACGGGATGTGCTCCTAATGAAATTCTAATAGAGAATGGACAAGCCACCTATGATCAAATCAATCAGCAGTTTGCGATTGACAAGCTTCGTCAAGTGGAAATTCTCTTTTCTCTCGACGATACTGCTGCGTGTAAGATTCTAATAATCGATGCTATCGGAGGAACCTATCTAGCTAGTCGACCCAGAGACGTATCGACGATCGCTTCGAAAAAAATATTTTTCAAATCTGCATTATGTTTTTCTTTTTTAATGACTTTTGTCAGTGTTGTAATTCCGAATCGTGAAATTACCAGAAAGATGGCAAAAGATGATCGAACAAAATGGCGAATATACGTGTATAATCGATTAAAGTTCGTTCTTTGTAAATATAAAATATTGAAATAATTTTCTTGTCAACCCAATGTTCAACAACATCGTTGATTTTGCATTGTTCGTACGTCGACGAAGAAAAATTTAATTTTAAAAGAATACTTTGTACATTCTAACTAAAATCATTATTCATGTTACGAGAATCTTTAGTTTATCTTTTCCTGCCGGATTACGAGAGAAGATTTTTTCAGAAAAGTATTACACTGCTCCGTGGAATCCATTAGTTCCAATAGAACCTATTAAGAAGTTCCGTAACTCCTTCGATACCTGCTTAGAATTATTGTCGCGACAGTTTTCATTTATTATTTATTTCTCATGAATTATTCTCTCCTGCAGTTCGATGAGCTTTTTCCGTCGTTAGACTGTGTCGCCTCGTACCAGCACTCGACAGCAGTCCTCGTTCTCTGTAGCACTTCGTCCGACGGCGTTCTCTCAAATCGTCTTGCACTTGTATTTCGCTCGTTGACCTTAGATAACTTCTCGAAAAGCGAGATTAATCGATCGTTCGACGAGTAATTAATAACAGCGAAGTATCGTTGTCGAATAGAAAGCCGTGAATCCATTCAATTGCGACTTCGATATCGTATCCAAGCGGGAACAAAGATCTTTTTGAGAACATTCGAAAGCTCGTGAGTTCCTAGTCGAGGCGATTCGGATTATTCGCCGATAATTTTTGGAAGATGTTTCACGCCTTTGATCTGTTCTTAATTATTTTTTTGCCATTCTATAGTGCCACGTTTTTCATCATTATTACTGTCATTATGTCTTCGTGAATGTATGCTTACTTTTTTATAGAGATCGAAGCGCACGCCTTCGGTCTGCCTTTTAAACTGATTTTTCTCGAATCTAACTACGAACGTTTTTTTTTTCATTCGGTGTTTCGAGGAAAATTTCTCGAGGATTTTTTCCACGATACGAATTTATTACGAAGCATAAATAAAATAGGAAAATGGCGGGAAAAGCTGGACGATCTAACGGCGATCCTCGAACGATTAAATTCAATTAATTACGCGTATCTCGCGTGGCTTTTCACGCTTTTGATTTATTTTTAATTATTTCTTCGCCATTCTATAGTGCCACGTTTTTCATCATTATTACTGTCGTTATGTCTTCATAAATTTGTGTTTCCTTTTTACAGAGATCGAAGCATACGCCTTCGGTCTGTCTTTTAACAAGATTTTTCTCGAATCGAACTACGAACGTTTTTTTTCATCCAATGTTTCAAGGAAAGGTTCTCAAGGGTTTCTTCCAAGATACGAATTTATTACGAAGAATAAATAAAATAGGAAAATGGCGGGAAAAGCTGGACGATCGAACGGCGATCCTCGAACGATTAAATTCAATTAATTACGCGATATCTCGGGTGGCTTTTCACGCTTTTGTTAAGCGCGCACTAACTGCCGATCGGTATATAAATGTCCATTCATAAAAGCCGTCGACTCTGACCTCACGAATGTAACACGTTTATCAGCCGTAATCTCACAGTGCATTCGCCCGTCGAGTGGAACGATTACGCAAGCAGCTGGCACGACCGATTGTGAATGGACGTACTCGATGCTTCGCTCGAAGAAAGCGATTCATGCTTTAAAATCGAGCCGTTCTTTTAGCACGGCGCGATTTATTCGGACGATAACGTTTCTCGAAATCGCTTCCAGTTTTGGCAGAAGAAACGAAATCCTCGATCGAGCGATTCAATTACGACCGAAGTCGCCGTTTCTCGAACGTATAATTAAATTGTACCGAAGAAGCGCTCGAGTAATTTAACAATTCGATTTTCCACGAGTCATTATTGCGTTCCGAGGGATGAAAAATTTAAATCGATTTATCGCGTTGCTCGATTGTTGTAGAATCCGACGTGACATTTTTCGTACGAAGATTCGTTTGGAACGTTAACGTTTAAATTACGATGGATCGAAGAGGTAACATTTAAGAACATTTATTCGTACGAAGGAAGAAAAACTCGTTAAAAATATTTTCTCCCGGAGCTTCGAGCAACGATTAAAACGACGATCGTTAACAAACGACCGAAGTTCGATTATAATTTTTTATAATTGTTTAGAATTATAAAAATTGAAGGAAGATCGTCGGTCGACGAATTTTAAATATCGCAGCTATCTTATCCAATATTTGTTATTTATTTATTATATATTATTATTATTATTATTATATTACGATATTTAGATCTTATGCGATCGTATTTATCGTTATTTTGCCGTTAGAATAATGCAAATATTTTCGTGGCGTCCTGAGCGAAATGTAGGAATTTGGCGTGGCGGTGGACGCGTTAATCTTTATTTAATCGGACGGGAGTGTGGCGAATAAATTGCCGTTCGCAACAATTCGGTACCGATAACACTCGCGTTCGAGGGATGTTCTCGAGCGTCGAGATCGTCGCAGCCGATGGACAACCCGATGGTAATAAGAATTCGTTAGAGCGAAGGAATCGACGCGATTGAAACGCACGTAGAACGTGCTACGAAAGGGCGAAAAAAAATTCGACGGCCGGAGAGCGGCGAGAGTCAGAGTCGTCGTGTGATAAGGAAGTAACAAATTGTCTAGCTAGACGGGACCTCGCTTGGTTTAAATCGTGCATTGTCCTCGACGCTAACTCAAACACAGAAAGAGACGAGACGAACCATCGAAATGTATCGTCGCTACTGGAAGTAATACGTTTCTTTATGTCGTTATTGTCCCTTCCGAGTAGCGCGCATACGATCGCAATTGCGAATGCTCGAATTTCTCCGTACGAGCGACGATCCTTCCGAGAGATTTTCCACTTCGAAAACAGTCAAACCTGATTTCGTGCGGTAGACAGGAACCGCGTAAAAGAAGTCGCACGCAAACGAAAGTATTCGGAAATATCGTAAGTACTTGTAACAGATCATTTTTTACCACATATTAGAGAAATTTTTTTTATGCGGTAGAGAGGGACCGCATAAAGAAAGTCGCATTTACGAAACAGTGAGAAAGTACTTTCAAACAGAATAAATAATTAAATTACGTATGGAAACGTTTTAAAAAATATTTATTGTAAAATGAATCCTTAATTCGGAATACGAAGCGGAATACGCGCTGCTAGCGCGTCGAAAACGATCGAATGTGCATCGTCGGGAGACTGTTCATAACAAATGAACGGAGCGCCTAAAGGCGAACAGCGCTTTGCAGCGTAGACGTGTACACTGATAGAAAACATTACAACGGTGTAATTATGCAAGTATACAACACCGTTGGAATTCATATACCGCGTAGAAAAAATCGCACAAAAATAAAATCGCATTAAAAATGACCGCATAAAAACAAGTTGGACTCTCTCTCGATCTAGATGATCTCATCGTCTAAGTTATAATTTTCCTCTACGCTATATACATTTTTCATTCGTCCTTTCTGATAATTCCTAACTCAGATAGCCATTTGTAACCATTCTAAACTCGCAGCACCCACTACGAGATATCTCGTAGCTGGCAGTCAATGGGTTAAGTTTATTTAGGAAAATAGCGACGAGTGGAAATGGAGAGTGAGTCGTCACGCGTCGGAATAATTTCACGCTTTTTCAGAGCGGCCGTCGCAACAGTTTTACGCTGTATCGACGCCGACGGGTTAATTGGTCGTGAAACGACGACCGTAAATCTTTAAACAATGTCCAACCGTCGAATTAATATCTTGTCTAACGTCACGCCTACAAAACGGCATTGCACCGACTATAGCTTGGATTATGTAAATTCGCCGGATTAATTCGTTCCGTTATTCGCGTACAAATTTCCGCCAACGACTTCACCGTAGAATTAACCGTCTATCGAGGCTGCGTCGCGTTTCTCCGCATGGAAAAAGCGAAATGGCGCGGCAATTAAAAGAACGATCGTCGTCGTAACGGCGACTTTTCTCCTAAAACGTCGAAACGCGCGACTCCATTTTTTACTCCATATTTGGACACACGCTCGACGCTCCACCAAATTATTGTCTCGTTGCTCTCGCGCGAGCTGCCGAGGAAATTAATTATCGAGTGTCCGCGCCGATGTGCGAGACGCTGCGTCATAAGCGCGCGTTTATCGCGGCGACATTGTCCGTCGTTTCGAGTGCGTTATCTCACGCAATGGACGTTATGTTAACGAAGCGAAGGAAAGAGAAAGGAAGGCGGGAGATGGAGCGAGCACGCTAGACCCTATTTAAAATCCTTGATGTATTCTCAAACGATAATGGCATTCGAAAGTGTTATCGCGACGTTCGCGATTTTAACGTTTATCACGTAGAAGAAAGTGACAGCACCTGCGCGACTCGGAGCGTGGCTCCGGCTTAGCTGTAACTCACCAACGTAGCGGTAACGTGCGATATGGATTAGCGTTTCACGCGTGTGTGAGCGTGCTCGTTCTAAATTCGATGTAAGCCTCGACGTTTACGATTTTAACGTGTATCTCGTAAAAGAAAGTGACAGCACCTGCGCGACTCGGTGCGTAGCTTCGACTTAGCGGTAACTCACCAACGAATAAGTCGATATGAATTAGCGCGTCGTGATAGTTGGCCGTGATACCGGATGGATTAAATTCGATTTAAGTCGCGACGTTTACGATTTTAACCCTTTTAGTGCCAGACGACGATATATCGTCGGTTGGAAAAGTTTCGAGAAACGCGAAGGACGGCGTATCTCGTTCGAGACGCGACTGCGTCCATTGCCCAGACGCAGTGAGGATGGAGCTTTCGTTTAAATCGCTGTAACTCGTATGTCGTCGAGGACGATAAATATTTTTTGTCGTTTTGAAGTAGAAATACTCACCGTGAAAACAAACGCCATTTTTTGTTCATATAAGTGCTTTTAATAACAAAAACAAAATGAAACAGGATGAGTTTTCATAGGAGTTCTATAATTGATTTACTATCGAAAGGACAACGATAACGATTCATCGAACTACGATGTTTCTTTTTTATTTTATTTCGG
>JAITYT010000291.1:25736-47081 GCA_025433975.1 Liostenogaster flavolineata | reverse complement strand
AAAAAAAAAATTTCGAACAGTGCGTGTATATTCGCTTCGAAAAATATTACTACTAATAATTCTGATTGTACGCGCTATAAATTTATCGCGAGATTAATTTATTTTTCCGTAAGACGATATTGTTTTTTATGCATATTACATCGCGGTATGTTTCAAATGATTGAAAACGATAACGATACGACGTCGTTATCACGTCGCGATCGCTTCGATGAGAACGCGAAAAGAAACGTTTATCCGTGAGCTCGCGCAAGCTGTAGCGATACTTTTTAGCCTATGAGATCGATATTTCATGGAAGCTTCGAACAGCTTTACGGAATCCTAGTTGATGTCTCTTCCATCTCTCGGCAAAACTCCTACCAATAGAAAAGCAAGATCTCGAAATGCGCGAAATTCTTACAAAAGTCGTTATTAAGAAATTGACCGTTTTATCGCGCTGTTATCGTTTTACGCAAAAGTCGGCGCCATATCGTTCAAATAATAGAATCATCAGACGAATCAAGGCGTTCAACGTCGCGTCTACGCAATAATTCGAACGTACGTTTGAAATTAATACGACGAGATTCTGGATGAGAATAGCTATACGCGATTTAGAATAGCACGGGATGTAAATTAATTAAAGTTATTAATCGAGTCGGATGTTTCATTGAATTTTCATTCTTCGCGATTCATGACAATGCTCGAATCGCGCGTAAAATTAATCCTTCCTCTTTAACTTTTCCGTTTTATTACCTTTTCCTCGCGAAATACGAATGCAAATGACGTTTTATAATAAGTCGATGAGTACGCCTTTGTAATTGTTGTAATAAAGCCACAAAAGAGCTAATATAATTCCGTTAAAAAGAACGCAGATGACACTGATAGCTCGAAAGTGACTTTCATGCGAAAGATAACTTTTCAAATTAATACCGAATTTTCTCGATAGTATTAGCTTCTTAACGGTCGAATTTCTCCCTAATTTCGGCCGAAAAAATATCACTCGGTGATGTTAAAACGGGATATACGCGACGTGAGCATGCGCGCTCGTACTCGGCGTTAATATCTCGACGTAGACGTCGATAACGGTATTAACTCTTTCAATTCGCGCTTTTCGCGAATTTTCGTCCTTCCAATTTTCATAAATCAATCGACGCTCGAAATTCGTCCAAGAATCATAAATACAATTTGTTACGAGGTAAGATCATTATGATATAAAAAACGTTTATTCGCGAGCTCGCGCAAATTGTAACGGTACTTTTTAGCGTATTGGATCGATACTCCTTTCTTTCGAAGTTTCGGTAAAACTCCTACCAATAGGAAAGCAAAATCTCGAAATATGCGAGATTCTTACAAAAGTCGTTTTTAAAAAATTGACCGTTTTATCTCGCTGTTATCGTTTTGCGCGAAAGTCGGCGTCTTATCGTTCAAATAGAGTCACGAGACGAATCGAGGCGTTTAACGTTACGTCTACGCAATAATTCGAATATACGCGTGAGATTAATTCGACAAAAAATTTATTTTTGCGAAAAAAAGAAGACGATAGGCCGAAGTGTCCTCGCGCACGTCGAATTCTTCGTCCATGACGATGAAAAAAAGAATTATCGTTCGAAAAGTCCCACCTCGTAGGCTTTCAATCGCGTTGCGAAGCTGTGCGTTACGCTTGCGAGTTACGAAGGAAAATCGGCACCGTGTTTGGAGGAGGCGGAGGTTAAACAGGGTTAGTTCGAAAGGAACGACATCTCGACTCGAGCGCAAACAATTCGCGGTCGTCGAAATGAAAGAAGCGAGACGCGCCGTTCGCTTCACTGTTAATTAGATCTCGAGAACTGGGTCGCGCCGGTGTAAAGCTGTACGACGCGAACGAGCGCGCGGTTCGTACCTTTTGTCACGGCTACTTCGCTACGTTTCTTCTCTTTTACGACTCGTCGTTCTCGTTGACGCGTTACTCGAGCGCGATAATAGAAGAAATACGTGCCGCGTCGTAAAACGCATCGCGCATCGAGGAACATCGAGGTGTACGTCGAGATTGCATCCTGTTCGACGTGGGTTCGAATATCCGCGCGATCGACGCGAATTCGGACCAATTTGCCGATTTGCGCTCGCGAGCTTTCACAAAATTGGCGTCAAGACGACGTCGTTCGTAACGCGCAGTGATCGTGAGATATCGAGGTGCGAAATATCGCGCCAAGTATGATCAAGTTCAACGCGTTGATCACGCGTGATCGTGCCACTGTTTTGTCTGTGACGCTGCGCTGGTCGTCAGTGATGGAAACAAACCACGATTGTATAATTAAAAATAATTGTATTAGGTTGTTCGGAAAGTCATTTCGTTTATTCTTTATGAAAAAAAAAACACGTTGTTTTTTATTTTTTTTATGTTGTTTTTATGAAAACATTTTGGAAAAGAAAAATGAAATGACTTTCCGAAGAACCTAATAGAATTATTTTTAACGATTTAACGATTCAAATTAATTTTAATTCGTGCGCGAATGAAGATTCTACGTGCCCATTTCGACGCTTTGCTGGCCGCATATTTATCGTATCGTATTCACTTATCGTGATGTAAAATTTTAACGAAAGACGATCGGGTAAATTGAGAAGGGAGAACAGCGAAAGCAATTATTTCTCTAAAAATAATTAACATCTATATGCATTTCTATAAAAACTTCGCAATGATAATACAGATAAGTAGGGAAAGAAATCACGCGGCCGGCGAAGTGTTAAAAATCGGGAAAGGAAAATCGAAGGAGAGACTAATTCAACGTGCAAACGCACACTGAATTTTTTACGTTCTCGTTAAGTCGACGCAATCACCGACGAGGAACGCTTCCGTAAAACACGTCGATCGACTTTGTGAAATTAAAAGCGCGCGTTCTAGCGGCGATCGCTTTCATACAAATTCCCAAAGACGCGACAGTACTATTAATTCCGGTCTCCCTGCTTAATGGCGAGACGCGGAGAATCATCCGACTCCCGCCTATCAATGCTACTGATTGGTCGCATCAATCAGTGTCTACTTCTCTTTCAATCGACACCCGATGTCGCTATCTAAATTATAGGGACGTTCTACGCTCCGCAGCCTTAAATCCGTGAATTCGCGTTACGCATCCGACAACGAAGCGTCCTCACGAAGAACAGACGCGATTTCTCGTATTCGTAGAAAAATTAGCGATTGGTCGCGGTATTATTTCCGATTAATCGTAAATCGGATGAAAAACTTAGCAAATTTTTGGCTATCGATTATATTTTCGACTCTTAGGAATCATGTAAAAATCGTTATCGGCGTCAATTTACTGTCAATCCGTCTTTCCTGCCTGCCAATGTCTTTTCGACGCTGTTGGCAGCAATTCTCGCGTCTATTTCTGCCTCCGTCTGTCAATGAAATCCTGCGAATCTCGTTGGATTAAATCGAAAGCCAGTTGCCGGGCATCTTCTCCTACCGTTCGCTAAAAAAATTATTAGTCGTCGAATCGGATTACTGCCTCATTTGATTGCAATTGATTCAGAAAACGGATAACACGTCGGTGTATTTTGATTTATGTTCTTGTTCTTTTATCCGACAGAATTATTTACGTCTACATCGTAGGGAAAAAGGGCGAAATAAAATACTCGAAGTCAATGGAAAAGCAAACTGCTCTTTATTTTGAAGAAACGTTCTGAGTGGCGAGGGTGAACGCAATACTCGATCCGCTTTCGCGTTTGTGTCGTATTCTGCCATTGCGCACGCACACACGCACACGTACACGTGCACGATCGCATAAGCACGTTGGAACGTGGCAACACTCGTGGAGAGCCAAACAAAGATGGCTCGGTGGTTATTATTCGTTGCTATCGCTTACATTATTTCAAATTACACGTTACAAGTACGAATATAACGTACGCATGTATTTCTTTCCAAATTAAGACAATATCGTTAAGAAGAGTAATAAAATATTTAACGATCGTTCGTAATTTTCGCGCCAAATGAACGATTACTTCCCAAAACGGATAAATTCTTTCAGATGGAGAAAAGGTCTCGACCAAAATACGCTGATCTGCCGTCTGTTAGAAATTCGAATAAAAATGAATAGATTTTAAATAATATCTTAACGATATCGTCGATGTATCGTTAAGTATCGACAAGGCATCGATAGTTCACCGATAATCGCAATCACTGCGTCTCCCTCCTCCCTACTGCCTGGCGACTTGGGAACACTCGCGTATGTGTCGCCGTGACGCGCGATCGACTTCGAGAGAAATAAAAAAAGAGAGAAACTCGAATTCGAATTTATTACGAGCCTAAACGATCGATTCGAATCCATCGACGTGAAATTCGACCCGACGCGTGTCCCATACGTTTATTATCTATTGACCTTGAACTTAACTATTGTCCTTGAAAATCGATATCGAACGGACGAACGATCGACCTCTCGAAAATGGCTAATCTGACGCGGATGATCGAATCGTTTCAACGTAGCAGAATTCCTGGAGTTTAAAACGATTTGGTTAAACGGTCGTAAATTCACGCGGCGAAGACGACGCGATGAATCGATGGCGAGTGATCGCTCGGTGGTACAACAATAGCGCACGACGATGGGGACGGCGATGTTAAGTCGGAACTTTTAATATCGGCGAGGTGACCTTAGGTAAAGAAATCGTAAATTTCTCGCACCCACGCGTTCTACCTGGGTGTGGTGCGCCTTCGGGATAGAAGCGAAATGGAGGCGTTCGGAAGCGCGATATCACCTTTGAATGGAAGCGGATATCTCCTACGCAAGGTTACCGTGTGTCCCTTGGCCGGCGCGAACCTCGTCGATAATACCAGCTGCCGTACGGTTATTCGCGGCTACCGCCTCTCCTCCAAGTGGCGTTTAACCCTTATAGTATAGCCAGACGCAAACATAGCATCCACGCGGGGAATATCGAGCCAAGTCGCGGTCGAAGTCACTTTTTTCTTTCGTTTAAATAGCTCTAGCTACGTTGATCTTGTCATCATCAAGATAGAGAAAACGGTAGTTTGCGTTTGGCACGACAGTTAAGAATTGATCGTATAAACAGTAGCTAAATCTTTTACCAGACGATAATCCAATATCGCATGGAACAACTTTTATTATTAAGGGTTTCTTTTTATTACTTGTGGTCTTTAAGTTCTAGCGCTAAAATGGTGTCCTTCGACACTACAATGATTGAACGAAGAATTTCGTATTGCTCGTAGTCGTATGACAGGCTGGACGTCGTTAAATCTGATCCGAAAATAATAAAAAAAAAACTGAAAGAGACCTCGGATTCCGAATGAAAGTAATATTCTAGCGAAAGATTAGCTTTCATCGTCAATAAAGGACACGAACTGCGAGAGAAAGGGATTCGAGACCGATGGTAGAAAATATTTTTGTAGATAAATCTGTAAATACGCTCGGAGTAAATTGATACGTATTTCCTGTACTTGTTTTGTGCTTTCTATTCGCAAGAGTAAGCTTTAATACGAATGAAACAACGAAGATTTTATTTTCCACGATAATAAACTCAATCGAATGAAATTCATTTCATCGTAGTCTTTCGATATATCGTTTTTTTTTTGTAGTTCGACGTTTGTCGAAGAATCAGGTACCAATTTAAAATTACTCTTTATCGAATACTTTCGATGTACACCCACGGAAGGGCGATCGTTTGCTCTCATACCGACGCAACTGCGTTCGATCGTTGTCGATTTCTGTATTTACATTTCATCGTTCGCAATTCATATTTCCATTTTACGAGCATCGTAAAATCGCGCGTAATATATGTGCTCTATTGCCTTAGAAAATGTAATATTCCATTCGTCAATAATACAATGCGAACATCCAGTTCGTACTTATTTTAAATTACGGAACACCGTAAAAATCATCCCGTATAATTTTACTGTCTTCCTATTTATAATTTCTATAAGTTCGATGAAATATCGTAAGCAGAGTTTCAAGAGGCGACATCGATCTTATCGTTTGTAGCTTCTTTTAGCGCAAATAAAACTTGCCATGTCGGAAAGACGTAAATTCAACCATTGCATCTAAAACTTTGGATCGATGACGCTTACGTACAATTCGTTCCTCTTAAGAAGACTGGATGAAGTGATGGTCCTTTCTCTCTCTCTCTCCCTATCTATATCTCTATCCATCTATTCTATCCTATCCTAGTTAGCTCCCCTTGGTAGAAATCGAACGATTATCTCGCCCGAGCGATTACCATACACGAGCGCACACTTATCGTACACAGCCAAGAAGTTGATAATCGATACTCCACTCGAGATGCTACCCCGAAACTACGAAGTCATCGGTCCAGTTCGGTCTGATGCGAATCGCGCCAATGCGTGCGACAGTAGCAGTACAGGTCCGTACTAATCGCGTGAAGTATACTCAGTCTTCTCACGGCGAACGAACGATACATATCACATCGGCTGATAAGTTCCCGGTCTAAAAATAAAGCCTACGCGTTCCTTCGATATCTTTAGAGTGTCAAGAATTTTGTGGACTTTTTTGATGTTTTCCGATGTAAGCACCCTTTTGGGCGACCAGAGCCCACGTTTAAATTCAGCAAGCCAGTCGCTAATGGTCGATTTTCCTGGCGCGGAGTCCGGACAACACTTATCGAGCCAAGCTTTCGTTTCAACGATGTTTTTTTCCCATCAAAAAGCGATGTTTTATCAACACAAAAAAATGTATTCGTTTCACTAAAACCACTGATCGTCATGACATTTTTGCAGCTATTTCTCGAAGGTTAGAACTTCTTAAAAAAAATATTAATTTTGTATTTATGGCGCCATCTGTCAGTCAGACCGGAAACTTATCAGCCGATGTGTCGGTCGAACAAGTCGATTAAGAAAGAAAATATGTCGACTTGACCAATAATCGCGACGCCTTCTCCAACCCCAATTACCAATTCGCCCTGACACTTACGTACCAACGGCTCGGGACGCGTTCTCGCTGAGTCGGTGCTTTATAAATACCAGGTTTCTTTCTGTTTCCTTTGCAGAATGGAATATGAGGGAGCACAGTACGGTCTGGTAGTAGACGTGAGCCGCGACACCTACTCCTCCTCCTCGTTGTTGTCGTCGTCGTCGATGCTACGCCGGTATACACTCGTCGGCTTCCTATTGCTCCCGGTGGTGGTGGTGGTGGTGGTGGTGGTGACGACGGCGATCGCGTTGTCGTCGGTGTCGGTATTGGTGTTGGTGCCGGTGGTGACGGCGGTGCTGGTGTGGCCGTCGCCGTCGTCGCCGTCGTCGTCATCGTCGTCGTCGTCGTCGGCGACGGAACTATCGGTGACGACGAAGGCAGAGTCACAGAAGACGACGTCGTCGTGGTCGAACGACGCGATCGGGGGCGGCCCGGGTGCTGCTGCTGCCGCCGGGCCGGCGATGCGACGATGAGCTCGTCGAGGGTGCCGATAGCCCTTCTACGTACCCGACAGCCCCGCTGCTGCTTCCTAATAACGCCGGCTTCTCGTCTTCCGACGGCGACGACGACGACAACGTCGACGTTACGCTATCGCCTGATCTCGAAGAAGTGGGAGGAGGAGGAAGAAGAAGAAGAAGAGACAGGCGGTACGGGGTACAGGGTTAAATCCGCGTGGCCATGGACCACGAGACGAGAAACGGCACCGGCAGCAACAACGACAACAACGACGACGACGACGAGTACACCAATATTTACTTCATCGTCGGCGATCGCAGAGAGACGGCCACTTACCGTGCTGATCGGATCACGGATATGGAGCTCAAGGGTACGTATTTTTATCGTCTATTCGACGCTCTTTCGGAGCAACTATATTTTGCATCTTTCAAGGACCACGTTGCCGATATCGTCCAGTTTTTGGTTTTTCCTCTCACCGGGACGCGCCAAAGAGCCGTTCGAACGGATCGATCGATCGACGCGAGGCCTCTTCGAGCTCGAGGTTCCCAGTTTCCGATGGAGGCTCGATAAGTCGCGTTGTTCGCATTTGGTCGAACGTTATCGAGCATCTCCTCTCGGTTATCTCTGTATATCTTAGCTTTCGTCGCGATTACAAGAGGAGACGTTTCGCGAAGGAAGTTTCGTAATTCGACGTACTCGTATAACTTTGGATACGATCGCGATAGCTACCTGCTCGTAGATTTTACGTCCGTTTCGAAGAGGAAGGGACGGAAGGCAATATTTACTTAGCCGGAATATTTATAATCGGATCGATGATATTTTTTTTGTTTGGAATTGATACGTCGCTGCATCGCCATTCATCGCCAATTTATTCGTACGTTGGAACGATCGCTAGCCAATCGTCCAATTTCCATCGAACGATCGAAATAAATAGGAACGTACGAACTCGAAACGCTCCGAAAAGTATTAACCTTTAATTACCTAGCGTGCTCGAAACGTCCCTTTAAAGGTTTTCCCTCGGTGCCGTGAGTGCCAAGAAAAAAGGTCTTTTTGTTTTTTTTTTAAATACCATAATTTGAACAGCAGATATCCGAGGTTTTAAAAATCATCCGCCAACTTTTTAAATGACGCGAATTTAAATCCGGCAGCTCGGTCGAAACACTGGGATTTAAATCCGGCGGATAAAGGTTAAAAGAGAATCCTCGCGTACGCACGATAAAATCGCTCGATATTACGACTCGATAGCGACGTAACTTGATTTTGATCCGAGGGAACGTACGGTCGGTGAAACGAGAAGAGCAAACGGAAATTCGTCTCGGTCTCGTTTCTTTTAAATAACGGTTCCCGTCGACTTCGGTTTCGTTAGTAATTGCGCTCGTTACCGATCCGTCTTCTCGCCTCGAGAACGATCCTCGAATTTTCTCGTTACGCATCTACGTGATCGCGTAACGTCGATTTTGTCCTTGTCGTGGTCCAGTGTAAAATTACGAAAATATTGGTCGTGCTTATCGTGATTTATCGTGGAAAATAGAAACTACGATACTTCGCACAACGTAATCCCGTTGTTTTACGAACAAAGTATTTGCCCGAACGAATATCGATTTTTCATTTCCGATTTTCTGCATTGACGAAAGTAACAAAAGCATTAAGAGTAGTCGCGTTCCAACGACTAATCTGCGTCTTTGGAACCTGCATCTTACCAGAAAAGGAAAAAACGCGAGGATCGGCTCGTTGGAATGCGGATAAAAAATCAAAAAATTCTGAAACCTTGCAGTATGAATTAGGTTGTTCGGAAAGTAATTTCGTTTTTTAGGACTTGATTAATTTATCGAATTCGACCGTTCATGATCATTTGAAACGCCATTTTCGTAAAAATAAAAAAACGAAATTATTTTCCAAACAATCCAATATAATACAATTTTTGTTACTGCCTCTACTCATCCCCTAATTAACCCCTAAAAATTCGACGATTTTTCTATCTCGCGTGACGTAGTTGGCAGAATTGTGAAGGACTTCATTCAGCGGCAAAACAAAGCTTCTATTCCACTATTCTATAAATTTGATCCCGCGTCATCTATATATACCTATATATAAAGTCTACATATCGGAGTAATGTTTTAGAATTGTGCAAATTTCCAGGTTCGAGTAGTTTCCACGTTAGCGAAGAAAGGAAAAATAGGATTTCGTATCGACGGAGATACGATTCGGACAATAACGTTCCGTGTATCTTCGTTAAAAAAAAAAAAAGGCAAAGAACGGTCCTCTCCCAAACATCCCTTTGCGCGCAGTGTATCTCCTCTCGAGATTTCTAAACAAAGGAATTTTGACACAGTCGACGTTTAATTAACAGCAACCTATTTCTAAGACGTGACCTCGTCGACGAAGCTACGAAACGGAGCATCGCCGTCTCCAATTTCGAATTATCGATCGGCCAAGTAGCGTTTGGTCCTTATGTAATTACACATAATATCACGGACATTGTATAATATAACAACATTCACGTCGAGCGATATTCGATACAACGTAGCGCAGCCTCGGTTTCGCTGCAATTACCTCGCGAATATTCGCAGTTACCCGTCGTTTTCCGAAGTAAGGAGAAAGAGAAAAAGAGAAAATCTGGTAATGGCGCGCGTTCTCGACTTCTAGGACGAGGAAAGGACGATATCATGGCGATATAACCGATAAATCATTCTCGAATGGTCGCATAAGAAAAGTCCACTCTATCGATCGAAGTGTTCCCTTTACAAAGTATCGTCGAGTCGGCGTTCAACGAGGATAAGGATCGCGGAGCATTACGAAAATTATGTTTGCACTTATTTCACCTTCGAGCGGCGACCTATCGACCAGCCGCTGACCGTCGAACTACCCTTCGAAAGGTGAACAAAATTAGTTCGTGTGCGCGCGCGTGCGAGCGACTGCTCGTCTTATCAATCTTTGCGATTCCGCAACCTTATCGATCTCAGCCTAAAGTAATAAGGTTACGATCTTACGATATTTCGATGCGTTTTTACGATATCGAAAGTTTCGCAATGAAATTCACTCGAGGCGTCAGGCGCGAAAATGATATAAACGGAAAATGCGCAAAAGTACTGTTCTAAAAAGAAAAAATTCGAAACTCGTGGACGTTGTCGATGGAAATTGCGAAAGAGCATTTTACGACTTTGTGCGTCACTTTAAAGCAAATATTTTTTGTAAAATACGACGCGCGTATTGCGTGCTCCGCGGCAACTGAATACGTCGATAGCCTTTCTTTTTTAACGGATGTGCTGTTCCAACGATTAAACCCTTCATGCCCTTTTCCATATACGTGAATATTTTGCTATCGTTCGATAAAAGAGCTACGATATATCCGCACGCGAAAATCTTACAAAATAAACGTAGGGTATCCATTAAATTTTATAAGAACGAATTAAATCACTATTACCGCGAGATACTAAATTAACATAGATTTACGCGCGTACGATAAGTATTATACATCCGATTTAACTTAAGTAGATAATACCCTCCCTTGATGCTCCATGTATTATTCTTCGTACGGTTCGCAAGTCTTGTACCGAAGAATTCGTTACGTGGCAACAAATCCGCCAGCTTACGATAAATCCTACTTCAAAACTTTCGTTTCTCTCTCCATCCATTCGATGGTATTTCGTTTCTTCCAAGTTCAACGCATGCGCGTCATCGTTGATTATTGGAGCAACGTGAGATTCGGAATGCTCGAATTCGGCCAGAAACAGAGGAAACGTCCCTTTTTGTAACGCTGCCGGTTCATCAAAGACACAACTGGTCGCGTCTAATGGAAAATACACGAGGTTCTGCGCCGATGTTACCGGTACGTTAATAAGGCGGGATGTAGATCGTACCTGTCTAACTCAAGAGTCCTCGTTTTGCCGCATATCGCATATCGATCCTACAGCGTGCTCATTTTCCTCGTCCTTCGCGACAGTCAATAGATACCAGCCATTCCGGTTCCATTGTCGAAGATGAGCTCCCTACTTCGAGAATGATCGCCGCCTAAAAAAACGCGTCGCGATGAACCCGCGCCGCTTAAGAGAGAAAATAACGGATAGAAAACCAACAGAATTGCCCGTATTCGTGTTTGCTGTACTCGAAAGCGTCAAATCGATTATCACCAGTTGCGTTAGGTGTCTGTAGGGAAAAACATTTCGACGATGGACGAAAGACGCTTTCGAATTGGAATCTAGGCAAGCTTAACATATCAAATTATTATAATTTCGCGTGATGAATCATTGCAAGCTTCGAATACTCGAATTAATTCAAACAATACTATGTGAAATTGGCGTACACGCAGACACGATGTTTTGAACATTATTTTACGTGCTCGGCTAACGGAAACAATCGTTATTGTCTCGCGTAATTTGACAATTTGTCGATAGGCGTCCTTTAAAATTTGGAGCACTAAGTTAATATTTAATTTTCTCAACGATAATTTCTTCGCTTTAAATCGTATCGCATGCGATGTATTTATAAATTCTTTATAAATAATGTAAGTAATATTTTTCGCTTCTGTAGCTAAATATATTCTGCTAAATATATTTTATATTTAATATTACGATGTTACGCTGTTATCCATTTACTTTCGCGAATCGCACTGTTTCTTAGGTTCGTCGTGTCGCGCATTAAAAAAACAAGACTCTCGTGCGAACGCGTTCCGAGAACAAGGAATCTATTTTTGACGCTGGTGCCTCGAGCGGTGGTTTACAGACGTTTTCGTGCTTAAATCGGATATTTTCCACGGACATTTTCATGAAGCCATCCAACGAATACTATTCGTTTCGTGCGTTTCGACGTTATTCGTATTTGAGTTTCTCGAGTTTATTTTAACAGAACAATGGACGCGATATCGAAATCTTCCTTCGTCGATACCAACGCGAATGCAGACGGCACATTCTGCGCAGGTTATCGCGACGAACCTCGTTACCGCGATGTTTCATTAAAATCTCAGTGGATGTCATTCCGCAGAGAAACCGCCCAAATTATTTGCTTATTTCCTCCACTTTTTCATAAATAAGAATGGAAAGGTCGTAGGAACTAAACAATCGCTCCTTTTTACACGATTGTGACGAACTTCGAAGCGGGGAAATTCAACTTTTATACGCGTTTTCGTATAGGCGCGTTTCCAATTTACACACGTCGATAAAACGTTTATTTTCAATCGGGAATTCGAAGAATAGCACGATATATCGCGATATTTCAACGCGGTCGACGATCGTGGAAGCGCGCTTCGGTTGCCTTTTGAAATCCATTTACCAAAGTACTACGCGAAGAAACATTAGCGAAAAACACGCTTCGAATGGACGAAGTTCTTGTCGTCGAACCTTCACGTTTTCGCTTTTTCCACGAAGTACGCCCGCATTTATGCAAGTTCTCAGGTTTATCGACGAGATAATTCACACGTACACTATGTACAATACATCCGGAGTCGTAGATATACAAAGTTCCAAACGTTTTTATTACGTCGACGCTTCGTATCTCGCGAATGGAACGCGCTATGAGGTATTCGTCTTGGAAAATCTGGCAAAACTTTAATTGAACGATTCTATGGAAGCCATAAAATGTTTGTTCTCCCAAGAATACACGAGGAATAGTTTCTCTAAAAAATCTTTCACTTTTCAGCAATCTTTGAATATTTTCAGGTAGTTATGTAAAGTCTTATAAAAAATGTTCACATTCTAAAACACTTGTTTTTTAACATATACGTTAGTTTTTTTATTTTTTCAACATATCCTTACATATATAATCTCTGTTGTAAAATATTATTAACGATGTTGCTACGCTTCATATTAATTTTCCGAATCGAAATTATACAAAAACGAAACATGTAATTTTCATACGTCGAGCGTCAGGTCCATTGTGTCAGAGCGTCGTCGCATTTTTATTCTATCTACCGAACCTATTGACGCAACAAAGGGGTGCCCCCTTGCAGAGAAAAGAACGGAGCTCTTTTCTTTCTATTTCAAACTTTCTAGAAAAAATTGTCATCGACATCTGCAGGAAGAAACCATCGCTCTGTCTCTGGCAGTGGTAGTAGTAGTTGGACCGTAGTAGTCAGACAGTAGTAGTGGTAAATAGTTAAAAAAGAACATCCTGAAATTTCTGACAAGGCCATTGCAATTCCGTTTCCTTTTTCAACGAAATACTTAGGCGATCAAGGTTTTTCGACACTGGTTCTAATTAAAAATGACAAGCAATCGTATTTGAAGGATCTTGACCATGAACCTCGGGTAGCACTTTCTAATATAGACACAAATGTAAAACGTATATGTTCGTCAAGACAAATAAAATTTATATTTAAATTCAAAGAGGGAAATTTTTTACATTTAATCTGTAACTATATATTTTTGTTCTTGTGTCGGTGTTCAGTTCAAACTGTCTTACATAAAACTTAAATAAAATTAAATTTCTACGTACTTAGAGTTATTTTATTCTGCTTTTTATCTTATAAAAACATATACGTTTTATTGCATCATAATTTATGTATTTGCAAGCTTTTACTTATAGAGTGTCGCGGAATTATCGAAAAAGCGTTATTGTACCGTGGAATATAAAAGGTTGCCGAACACTATGTAACCACTTATATAGTTTGAGGAGTGAAACAATGTCTGAGAAATGATAATGTTATAGAAATGCTATCAGTTATCATACATCACATTGAAAACATGATCAAGCGGTGCCAAGATAGCGTCGTCGACAAAGATAACATAGGAGACAAAAACAATGAACTTTTATAATAGTTCTGGAAATGCGTGTTGAAACGGTCGAATGACTCGAGGTCGGCAAGGCAGGCTTCGACTTTTTGTCACGAAGCAAACAATACAAATAAATTGTGAATATCAAAAAATAGGGTGTACTTATATTATAATGAAAAAGTCACGGAGTTATATAGCTACACAATAACGTCGTTTACAGCAAATTCAATACGAAATTTAAGAAACGGACTCCTCGTGGTAGGTTTAGTGTTAAGGATGAATTTCGTTCGTCGAAGATGATCGTAATGGTGTATATTAAATTTGTATTTGTTAAGATAAATTTTATAATACATTTATTATTACAAACAATGCATGGTATAGCCACGCGAGGCGTTATATTTCTACTAGGTTGTGTTTTAGGTTGTTCGAAAAGTAATTTCGTTTTTTTCCAACAGTTTTTCATAAAAACAACATAAAAACTAAAAGAAACGTACGAAACAACGTTTTTCCATTTAAAAAAAAAAGCGAAATGACACAAGAGCTTCTCCTCTAACTGAAAGGCTAAAAGCAATCGAAACATCGCCACGTCAGCGCATATTCCACGTTGACTGCCATGTCACCCATATTTGGGCGACACGTAACTGCTCCAAGAATTAGCATAATCCATATTTTGGCAACGGTCTTACTTTACGTATATATCTAATGAAAAATTTAAGACATTTTTCAATATTTTGGCAGTCAAAGTGTTAAACAGTATTGGTTGAATGTAGCAAAGATATAGGACTTGAAAGATAGTTCCGTCCGATTTTTGGTGACGAGAAGTCGAACATACGACTTGCTGACACTTTCGATTGCCGAAAAGACGCGTCGCTAGCCACTCGGTCCTAACTGCAATTCCATTCGTCAATCGTTACATTCGTTAGATCATAGAGACGAGTAACGCGACTCGTGCGCGTATGCAGACCCGCGTACGTATATTTATGCGGTTACTGCGTGCGATAAACGGCGCGTACGCGCCGCGCTCGCGCCAATATCGATCGGACAAGTGCGAGTAACCGCCTACAACCAACCCCACCGACGTGCAAGAATCGACCTAACCGAGTTTCATTCGTCCCTCGTGACTTGATCGTTGCAAGTTAACTCACCGCCACTTGTCGACGCTGCTGTTGCTCCCGCGTCCGTACGAACGTTGAGATTAATTTTGTCCTTGTGTTTCAAAGTTTTTTTTCTTCCTTGTCTTAGGATCCACGACGTTTCATCCTAATTTCCTCGTGAATTTAGAATTTAAATGGAAAGTTACGTTAAGGCGCAAAAAGCGAATAAATCGTGGGACGCACCTTGAAACGCAGGAACAGTTTGATTATTTGACTCGTTTCCACGATGCTACGCCATTATTCCGTATGAACGAATTCAAAACATCGTGTATGTATGCATGTATACTTGTATGTCGATCCAGCGAATTCTAACTGTCTTATGCGAAGCGTAACTTCGAATTCCGTATTTAATTGGACTAATTAGTCGTGACAACTGCAGCGACGAACGTAAGGTTGAGTAATTTTGCTTCTTAATCAATTTCGATTATTATTCGTATCATTAATCTATTTCGTATAGTTTTCTTATAACATTCACTGCCACGTTAATTTCGCTGCCAATAAGGTTCGTAATTAAGGTGTCCCGTAAAGTGGAACATTTAACGAGAATTTAAACATCGGAACGTCATCGTATTATTTCGAGAAATCGATAAGAGATTAAGAGATAAATCGACGAAGTCGATCGCTTCGTTCGGCTTGTCATTTTAAAATTTTAAATAACGCGTAGCGAGTTCCAACGGCACTGACGCCACGAAATATAATCGCGCTTTACGACTAATGATGATGAATTACCTAACCTACTTTCAGCATGCTAAATATTTTATATACTTGCGGAATCTCGTGACAAACAGAAACTAATTACGGAAATGAGAAGAAATTGTCAAATCGAAGGACCGTGAATAATTGAAAAATTTATCTCTCGAGCATTCTTCTTCTTGCGTTTATCGTTTCTTCGAATGAAGTACACGAGCCTGCTTCAAGAAAGATTGCCGAACGTATCTGATTTTAGCGGCAGCTAATTTAGCAACTTTCGTTTCTTTCGTGGGTTAACAGGAACGCCTTAAGTGTAGCTGAGAAGAAGCACGGGTAACCAGAACTCCGGCTCTTGCGAGCACCTTCAAGTGACTCCCGCTTAATTAGAACCTCTGGGCAGAATTCCCTCGAGCAGTTACGTCTTCCCTCGCACATACATATTTGCGCGTATCTGCTTCTTGTACGAAATAATAATATTTGATACAGATTCACGGGAAACGTAATACGTACTTCGTGATAATTTATCCTTTTCTTCAAATTTACGTAACTTTAAATCGCGGTGTCTCAAAATCACGAGGAACGTTGCTGATATTGCGATATCATTGTTTATTTAAAACAAAATGAACAATTGTAAGACTAAAAGTGCGATAGAAACTAAAATACAAGTGCACAAATTTTACGTGAACGAAAATAGTCAAATCGGAATATTGAAATTATGTATATAAATGCAAAGTTTTACGCGTTCTAATTGATAATCGTTATTTATAGTAGAACTTTCGAAACGATTTAACCCTTATATTCTTCATACGTTTTTAAGAACAAATTTGTACCCCCTTTATTTTTAATCCCTTCTTTGACGGGAACGAGATATCTCCTTCTCCTCGTCATTTTTGTTCTCTTCCCTGTTTCGGATGAGATATTTCGTCCCCTTCGTAAAAATTCTTCGTATCTTTTTAAGTATTCCTACGAGTTGGAACATCGCGAGATTAAATCTTGTACACTACACGCTAAATCCAAAACTTGAACGAGGTCAGGTTGGTGCAGCTATTTGCAGATACAACCCCACGGGTTTAAGTAGACGTGCAAATCGAGTACTGTGCACGCGTTCCATGGGACATGGAACACGAGAATGGTATGGCTCCACTCGTTATTAACGTCTCAATGCTCTCACGTGGTCTCGGTTACTTTCACGATCTTTCTCCATTCGCTCTGCAATTTGTTCTTTTTCTGATCGTTTTCGTTACAACGAGATACCGTTTCTCAAAGGCCGGGCAATTTCAAGCGCTGAAAATCAAAATACTCGATTGACCTTTTAACGACGGTACGCTTTGATGCTCCGCCGATCTTTCATTCTCGTTCATTTTATTCGCATACAAACTTCGTACTGAGTATTTATTTATAGCAATTATAGCACATCCTTACGCCCTCCAAAAAAGGGAGATCATATTTTTTAAATATACATCCTACATTTTCTACGCACCAATTTAACACGTATACACATACGTGTACACATTCTCTCATTTTCTTGATTTTGTTATATTGACAGTTCGAAGTCAACCGTACCGTGGTGCCGAGCTACTGCTACGGTAGTCGTTTGAAATTTCCAGGGCACATTCCTGTTCATACTATGGGCTATTTTCGTTCATAACACTGCAAGATCTCAAATTCTAGATATATGTACACGTACAGATTCTCCATAGGATAAATAATATATTTATTTGCTTAACGACATTATCTGTCAGAAATTTAAGTCACAAAATTATCTGCCATAGCGATGTGTGTACGTGGGACACATACACCCTACTCTAAATATTTTCTCCATATTACATATTTATTACACAAAAACAATACTTATTTATAAAACAAAAACTTCTGATCACACTGCCAAAATTATTAGGTTGTTGGAAAGTAATTCCTTTTTTTATGAAAAGCTGTTGGGAAAAACGAAATTACTTTTCGAACAACGTGATAGAATTAAAACAAATTTTGTGGGGTTCGCGCTAGAACGAAAACTTCGTGTAAAAAAAAGAGTTTTGGTGTATATGAGCCTTTCGGCTCTATCAATTGTTTTTTCCAAACGGAAATATGAGTTTCTAGGTCAAATTGGTAGTTTTTACGCGGAACGCATATATGCGACGGTAGTGCGCAAAGGGTTAAGTTCGATCCGCACCTATGCCCAGCGACAAAACGATAAGGATGAGGAGAAGGTCGAGCGTCGTCTACTGCCGAGCGTGGAGATGCTTTCCGAGTACAATGGCTTCCTGCTGCTGCACCTCGTTCCAATGATATGGGACTCAACAAAATAATGAATAAATTGAGCGTGGGTCACAATAAAAATATAATCGTCCGCCGTACATCCATGATTCACCTTTCATTATCCTATTAGAGCTAATGGACGGTCAGAAGATAGCTCTCCCCTTCCTACCGCGCGGTATCTACGCATCGTGCCGCGCCACGAATACGCACATCGTACAACGACGCCCAGTCAGGACGACGATTTTGTCGTGCGTAAAACCGTGCGGAGGATCGAAGACGCGACGCCGTGATCGCCGATCGCCTTATTCGCTATTCCTCGCCGGATCGCCGTGGCATTTAGATTTTCGCGAGCGCACGTGGAAAGTAATAACGAAGTAACAAAGGATAATACTCCGCCGCGCTTTTCTCCCTTCTACCGTCGCTACCACCACTATCGATATTGCCACCACCATCACCCTCGCTCGCAAACAGCCTCTACAACACGTTGCCGTTTAAAAGACGATCGCGAGCGCGCACGATTCGAGCATTATAAAATTCTCGAGGTAATAACCGTTCAAGAAGTATCATACAATTCCATTTTCGATATTTTTGCTATGCGAGGCACGACGTACGAGATATCGGACGGATAATAAATCTGTTTCTTTTAATTCATCGATTTTTTATAATCGAATCTGCGAACGTTTCCATGTGGAAAAAAGATATGTTCCATTACGATATTGACATTTTTATAAGACGTTATATTTTATTCGTTTATTATCGGTATTTTAATTGTGGTGCATTTATTTTAACTTTATTTTTAATATTGCAGCGAGCGATAGTTCGTTATATGGATACGCTTTCTCCTATATACAATACGTTTTAGATTGTATATTTGTCGGACAACGATTGCAAAACAGGTGAAAGAACGCAATATAGCACAGGCATCATTGAACGAATCAATTCGCATATTCTTTATCGAAATAAACTTTCGAGCCATAGACTGTATAGGCTATAAATACTAGCTGTTGAAAATTAAATTTAATTTCTTTGAATACATTAACTTCTTCCCGGTCGGATCGTTTTTAAAAAAAAAAAGAACTTTTAAAAAAATACTACACGTGCAAAACTTCAAAAATAAAGTATAATCAAGTTCATTTTTCTTTAAACTCTGACGTCATATCTACTTGAAATAAATATTTAATGTATAAAATAATTAGAACGAGGAAAATGTATTTACAGAGTTTTTTTAATAATGGAGTGTACGATTAAAAATTGAGATATACCAGTTTAATGAATTTGCTTCTACATTTTTGCTAGGTATTAGGTTTTTCTAACAAAAATTATAAATTGTATTTATTACATTGTTTTAACACGGAAAGTTCACGTGAATTTAATCCGATATTCTACACAATGCGTAAATGTCCTGTTAAGAAAGGATGCTACATTGTGGCCGTTTTTATTTTAAATACTTCATAACCATTTTTGTAATTGTTGTCTATTCTGAGAAAAACATACAGAATTTTTTAATTGTTTAACATATAGAAATAAAACAATATTTTCGTATCCTTAATTCGCGTAATTATATTATACATAGAAAACATTTAATGGAAGACCAAACCATTTTCGCGATTATGCAATAAAGTTTGTGAAACATATTTGAAGTATCGGAATTTGTTTGGACAAGCATTACATCCAGCTTTAAGCGTCAAGCTTTCCCACCTCTTTGTGAAGTTCTATATAATACCGATTCCGCGTTATCAAAGGTATTACATAAAGCGATCCTTCTTTTTTCCGATCTTTTTAAATCGGTGATGTGCGTATTTCATTCTTATTCTCAATATTTTCGAGCATGAAACATATTAATATAATCGCTCGTTGAGAAAAAATAAATTTAGAAAGAGAATGAAATCGAAATAAAATTTTTATTTTCGACAAAATCGATCTGGAATAACATTTATCGAAACCAATATTTCTTTACTTTTTGCTTTTTTAACCTCCATGTTTGATATCACTTTAATTATTTTCATTTAAGGATACTCGTATCGATTTTTATAAATCTCGTTTTATCTTTACTACGTACCCGAACATTATAATAGGGTGCTGTACACTGCCGATTGTTTGAGAATAATGAAATTATGACGGAACAGATAACTGTATATAAAATATTCAATAAAAAATCGTTAACTCGTCGTATTAATAATTAATAATATTCCAGGTA
This sequence comes from Liostenogaster flavolineata, assembly GCA_025433975.1. Lineage (NCBI taxonomy): Eukaryota > Metazoa > Arthropoda > Insecta > Hymenoptera > Vespidae > Liostenogaster > Liostenogaster flavolineata. The sequence continues at coordinate 26,737 of JAITYT010000291.1, read as the reverse complement.
TTAAAAAAGCTCGTGGTATTTTCCAATGTCATAGGCACTCATTGAAATTAATTTGCGAAAGAGAGGCTTTTTAGCTCTTTACCTTTCGGCAAGAGTTCGATATTTTGTCATATTTTCTTTCGTGCGACATCCATTGCTATCGCTTTCCCGATGCCATTAAAACAAGATAGTCCTTGAGAAATTGCATTTTATGTACGTGTACGTCGTCGATGGTTGTCGTAATGGGACTGCTACGAATTGGCGATTCCAGATTAATTAGCGGTTTCTAATCTAGCATGCCTATCGACGTTGATACGAAATGTATTTGTGTGTGGTCGCGGGTAACCAAAGTACCGTAGGTATAGCGTGCATCTTGATGACGTAATTGGTACTTTGAAGTTCATTTTTTGCTTTTTATTCGATCGACGAGATATTTCTCGATCGTGAAGACAGAAATTACTATTTGATTTGTATGCTTCCTTGGGCCCAATAAGACCCAGAAATTACAGGATTATTCCAATCTCAATGCAACATAATTATATCGATCCATTTCTTCGATATACAAAGATAGAAAATAAAACGAATCTTTCTGACTACTGGCTTTTTCCAACAACCGAAGTGTTCGTTCATCAAAGGAACGTATCTTCTGCATCGATCTATGCCGAGGAAAAATTTAAATTTGAAGTAGTATCTGCGAAAAATTACACGAAATATTAATTAGAACGCATTGGTAGCTGTGCGGGTAAAATAATGCATCCACGTGGAAGTTACAGAAAACCTCCTTAAACGCAATGAAATTCGAGTTTCTACTATGTATCGTCTAATGATGACGAAGTTTGATATCTCGATTTACTTAACTCAAGACATAGCGTAGGGGTGGAGAATATATTATACGCGTCTAATTAAATTAATTAAAATCTGAGTGGCTTTATTGCTTCACTGTACAAAAATTCGTCCTTCTTGCTGTAACGCTCTACAGTTTTTTCTTATTTGCACAACCTTATTCACTACGTAATGCTCCA
>JAITYT010000291.1:8739-21436 GCA_025433975.1 Liostenogaster flavolineata | reverse complement strand
GAGAGAGAGAGAGAGAGAGAATTGATCGTACGATCTTTTGAAAAGTTCGATCTCTTTCCGATCGGCCCACCGACATGGAAAGTTTTCTTTAACTTTGTTTCACAGTGCTGACCGCTGAGCGAGAACCTGAAAGATTACTTAACTTTGGTAAAGTTTTCTTTTGTCTTATCAAACTAATTCGTTTGTCTTATGAACTGTGAACCGCGCCGTATAATTTTAAAAATACGCACTTTAAAATGAATTGGAACATAACGCGAAGTTCTATGTTGCAATAACTTTTATGACAATGGCAAAAAATCGCGAGTAGAAAAGAATTTTTATTTATCCGAAAAAAAGTTTCAATTGACGCGAAGCGAAAAGAGAAACAGTGCTTTGGCAAAGTGAATTGCGTTTATATTTGTTCAACCTCTCATTAAGAAACACAGCCATTACGGTACTTAGCTTTTACCATTCTACTCGTAAAATTGTTTGAACTGACAGTTAATGCAAAAATTATAGTTAAAAACGCATAGCTTTTACGATTTTTTTATAGTCCCTTGATGGAATTAAATAGTTGACGCGGGTTGTACGATTCTTCTTGTGTTTATTCATTTACGAACTTCGATAGTCCTAACCCGTAGGTAATTTATTTTCTGCCTTTTTATGCTAGTTCATTGATTTGTTTACTTGCAACGCTTCTACGCGATATCGTAAATTCACGAATGAATGGGTTGGTGAATTCACAGCAAAGCATTAAAGGTGGAAGGACAATTTAACGTGAAATAACGAATGGTGGTTTGTCGGGGAAGTCTAAACACCCAGGAGGTACAAAAGGAGGCATCACGTTCAATGAGTATTATTTATTCATTTATCAGCGTGATCTTATCGTGTTCATCCTTGCGGCAGGATGTAAGTGGCAAAGGGATGCGCAACGTTGGGACGCGCACGGAATCTCGAATTGCTTCTGGTGAGAAGAAAGGTGGGATAAAAAAAGATGAGGAAAGGAACGATGAGAAGAAGAGGCTGCTTTCCGCTTATTCCCCGTCACGTGACTCACGAGGTAAAAGAAGAAGGGAATTTTCCAGGCTTCTTCCTCTCGTCGTTTAATTTTATCCCCGCCATCGAAGTACGGCCTTTTTATTACGAGTTACCGCGCTCGAAATTTTTGCAATCTCTCTCTGTTCGTCCAATCTTCCTTTTTTCGCAAGATTTTTGATCTTCTTTCCTTACCTTACGATCAAGGTCATTTCAAGGTCATCTTATTGTACATATCTCGACGTATTGCTCGACGTATCAGCTACACGATGCAATGAAAAAAAATATAGTTGTGTGTCGTTGATGATGCCGAATTCGAGAAAGAAAATTGGGCATTCCATTACCAAAAAAAACTGAAAATGACCGATAACAAATTCGTTCGAAATATTTCACGTAAAGAATGTATGTACTTTTTCCTGTGATAATATGGATGCATAATAAACTACAAGATATTGAATAATGGCACTTAATGACCCTTATTATTAACCGTCGACGATGCCATAATGGTGGTGTTTTCATGCCGTCGTTTACCGATCGTTTAATATAATGGTGTACCACTTCGTTAAAAGTTAATTTAAAAGCAATAATTTTCTATGAGATTCGCTGTAATTAATTCAGTGAATGTTCAGTCGTGAAGATCATATAAATGAGAAAATTTAATTTACCATTCGCGTTTAGCGTTATAGTTGCATTTTTTGTACATGTATTTCCAAAGCAATATATATGATATATCTGTTATTTATGATTTACGCTCGTTTAATACCTTCTTAAGTTTTTATTATACAAGTATTGTATAATACTTTATTATACAATACATTACAACGCAAATGTCCGACGTATATCTTCCTCGTGTATGATAATGTTACTACTTGAGCAAAGCGGAACTTAAATATCAATACATCCTACGTGTTTTCCAACCTATTTTAATAGTATCGTATTCTGAGTTCTCACTCGATCGATTTGCTCGCTTTTAAATAAGAAAAGGTTAATATATGAGTTAAAGTGCTTCTAGCGATAATCCTAGTCATAATAATCTCGTACTAATTATCTATTAAACTCATCTTTTACTAATGAGAAACCCTATACACTTTGCAAAGCAGTGGTTAAACATCTATAGATATTTTATGCATTCTATATGCAACGTGACAGAGAAAATGTGTTGTATGACACTTGTGAGATGATAAATCACTGTAACATTCCTTTGTAACCATTTTATTGGTTTATGTAAAAGAAGATGGACGTGACAAAATTATAGTACAAATTTTATAATTCATATGAGAATTTTAACACCGCGTCTTGTGTCAGTTACTTTCATATGACTTCATGACGATTCGTAATAGAAAGAGCAACACATACATGTTCGATCGCTGAACATAGTTTCACTCTCCTGCCATACGAACTGAAAGTTTGGAACTCTGGCTTATTTCATTTACTCTGCTCTGAATTGAATGGAATATTCGAATTCGTCTGTGGATGTCCGAATGACTTGATTTACTACTTGATTTACATTCCATTCGACGTGCTTCCGATCGACCAATTTTTTCGATGAATGGACCAACAGTTTAAACGAAGAACACGAAGCATCGTATGTCGTTCGATTAACCCTATTTTTAGTTGGAATTTTAATTAGTAATAAATGCAAACGTGATTATTTAACGGGTTTAGAAACTCGATTTTTTTAAAAGTATACTTCTCCTGTCTCGATTATACAATGCATCTTGTTTATTACATTGTTTACTCGAACGTATCTTTAGAGCTGTTATTATCGACAAAATATCGGTAAAATTAAATTATTTTTTACGGTTTCTATTTGCTTTGGAAAATATCATCTAAAATATCAAACGATGTTTAGGAATTTAAATATGGCTGCAGATAAATTAAACATTGTTTTCAAAAAGACGGAACGTATTCGTAGATCGCGAAAAAAGATGTTTTAGGTTTATAGAAAAATTAGAACTTTCATATCTTATCATATGGTTCTTATTCCATATGATTTTGATTGGCCGTTCTCCACTCTCCCGTAATCGCGTAGACGATCGTGCAAGCATATTCGAAGTTAATTCTTACGAAGCATTCTAAGAAACATGAATGAGTACGGTGTATCACAGTTCATACAAGCTTATTATGTCTAATATCTAAAACTTGCTGTTCAGCGTTTGAGATCCAACGATTTCATCAAACTGCGTTTCAACATCTTGATTTTCATATTCCGTATACCATTATTTAATGTGACGCATAGTGCAGATTTGACGAAAAAACGTGACTTTATGTATCACGAGGAATTAAATCGTCTTCATACTTCATTAACGCGCAAAATATAAATCAATATCGTATCCTGGTTTTTACAGATGTTCTATATCAATGGATCGAAAGAGTTGGTACGAAATACGTGGATTTTTATCGTATCGTGTGCCAAGTGGCAAACAGTGGCTCGTACAGACACGGCGATGAACTCAAACTGTTTAGTCTACGATTAATGCTTCAAGCCTGTACATTGCACGGTATAAATGGTTCCCCTTTAATTGCGTTGGACTCTGCCAAAAGTATTAAGAATCAAAGTATTAAGCAATTTCAATATCGTTTTTCAAATGAGTAATCGATCCGCGACTAATGCAAATATATGCTTCTGCGATTTTTCTCCTCGCCATAACTATAATTTGTTGTCTCCCTGTGAATAATTTCGCGAAAATATTTTCTTTAGAGATCTCCACCAATCCGAAGATGGAGAGTCGTCTGTGAAAGCCACGATTCGACGTTCTTTTATATCCAGAACACGTTTATACATCGATATTCTCCTATACAATATATACAATATTCTTATATACAATAGAAATTATTTTTTAATTGACTCAATGGTTCGACGCTAATACGTTGAGCTTTTAGAAGAATCGTCCAATTTTGCAGGATACATCGCGGAATAGGTTTTCCATAAACAACCTCTTTATATTTATAAACTCTCGAAAAAGCATCGTTGCGATGCAATACACCGTACGGTCTAAATTAGGAAGTACGACTAGTACCAAAAGGGGGATTTATTTTTCCTCGGACTCGATTATTTAACTCGAGGTATAACTCGAGAGCCCTCTGGAATTTTTATCCAAGACGATTTAACGATTTATCCGTTTTCCAAGTACATCTGAAAAAGTATCGTAATGAGCAATAAAATTTGAGCGCGTTTTCATTACTTGCCACTGTAAATTTTGTTTCGCAGTATTTAATATCGTACGCTAAAAAATAACGTCTTATCGTACGCTTGACTATCATTGCACCAAACAACGATCGATTTGATATCTCCTATCGCGTTATTTAGCATTAAATGACTTTCCAAATGAATTGGTATTTTCCGATTCCACATAATTCTACGAAAATAAGGAGATTAGTATAACGGCACCGCAATTACGTCGTAAAGCATCTTCATTCTGAAATAGTATACGATGTTGTCGTCATTGATCTCTTTCGATCGTAAAAGAAAGGCGCGTTTAGAACACTGTTACATTTAATTGTATCGTAATTTCAGCGACACGGCGATGTCACCAATAGTCCGAGAATGGCTGCGTTCACCGACCTTCGATGCCCGACAATGGGAGGACGAGGAGCTATTATTGATGCTGCAAACGATGTTCGTCGAGCTGGAGCTACCTCAGAAATTTAACATTCCTCTGTCGTCTCTGAGGAACTTTCTCTATGAAGTTTACATCAATTACAACGAGGTGCCATTCCACAATTTCCGGCATTGCTTCTGCGTGGCGCAAATGGTGAGCGCATCCTACTTCGTACCGCGTAACGACGATACGTTCGCGAAAAAAAAAAAAATGCGTAATAGTTTGCCTTCCGACAAAGAGAACAGGGAGAAAGACATCAGATCGTCAAGAATGAAATTTATAGAAAATACTAGGAAATACGCGCAAATTTCATCCTTGACGACCTAATATCCGCTTGCGAACAGCGAGTTATTCGAAACGAAGAACTTACGAGTCGGAGATTTTTAGCCAATCGAAGAGTTTCGTCTCACATCCGACGTAACTTGCAACGACATCGGAAGAACCATCGCGGAGTGTCCATGAACGCGCAACGTGTCTGGCAAAGCACGTAAGACGCGAGATTTTCTTAGTTGCGTCATTGGTTGACGAGTTACCGTGGTAGGTGCGAGTACGCGTCGTAATCGCGAGTATCAAACTCGTTTCGACCACCGTTCGATCTATCGTAATAACCGCTTAAGCGACACTTTCACGAGTCGAGCCCGCGGCTTATCGGTCATAAGCTCTGCGTTTATCATCGATATGGAAATGAAATTAATTTGTAGATGTACGCGATAGCTTGGGCGGTGGATCTGCCGTCTCGAATCGGCGACCTCGAGGTCCTTATCTTGATCGTCTCCTGCATCTGTCACGACCTCGATCATCCAGGATACAACAACATTTATCAAATAAACGCAAGAACGGAGCTGGCGCTGCGATACAACGACATCTCGCCCCTGGAAAATCATCACTGCTCGGTGGCGTTTCGCGTTCTGGAAGCGCCCGAATGCAACATCTTGGCGTCCTTGGATTCCTCCACGTACAGAATGGTACGCGAAGGGATCATAAGGTGCATCCTGGCCACCGACATGGCGAGGCACAACGAGATACTGGCTCAGTTCACCGATGTAGTGCCGGATTTCGATTACTCCAACAAGGCTCACATCAACTTGGTGAGTACGACGTTGTTCTTTCTTTTCTCTCCTTTTCTCTTACACCTTTCCAACGTTAACCAGTTAAGCGTGGAAATCAATTTTTACTTTAGATTTTTATTATTCTCTTATTATAATATTTATGTTTATTGTAATAAATAAATAAATCAATCATTATTCATTTATTATATAAAATATAAAAGTAATTTTTATGACGCGTATACGCGTCAAACATACTCGACTGGTTAACTGGAGTTCGGAGAAACGCGAAGGACGATGTATCTCGTCGAGTCGCGACCGCACACACGCGGTAAAGATGCGGCTTTCATCGACGACGATAAATAAATATTTTGCGTCCGGTACCGAAAGGGTTAAATACTAAGAAGGGGAAGAAGACAAAAGCTTCGGATGTTCGTGGCGACGCACGATCGAATTTACTCGAACGGATGACGTATCGAATCCAAGACTCGAAGATATCGCGTTTCAAGCGACCGAGCGATATTCATCGTCCTCGTTGCGCGATCGATCGTCGATGACGACGAGAAAAAAAGACGGACAGCGAGTGTGATTAATTTAAATCGAATTTATGTTTACGTAGCTGTCAATGATCCTCATCAAAGTGGCCGACATCAGTAACGAGGCGCGACCGATGGATGTCGCCGAACCTTGGCTGGATCGACTGCTTCAAGAATTCTTCAAACAGAGCGACGCGGAGAAACTAGAGGGGCTTCCAGTTACTCCATTTATGGATCGCGATAAGGTGACGAAACCCTCGTCGCAGTGCAGCTTCATCGGCCTGGTTCTGCTTCCCCTCTTCGAGGCGCTCGGCGAACTATTTCCAGACCTGCAGGTAACTTTATCGAGCTGCCCGCTCCCCTGCCTCGCCCTTCGAGCCCTCAAATCCTGGCTCTTCTCCTCTTCCGTCGTTCTTTCGCCAAAGCCTTTCTCGCCGATCGATAAAGACGGAAGCGCGCGATTCGACGGCCTTATCCCAAAAACCTCCTCCGTATCGATGCCAACTAACGCAAACCATCTCGAAGGAACGTCTTCCTTTTTAGGATCTCATAGTACAGCCGGTCAGGGACGCCTTGGAGTATTACCGCAGGCTGAACGAGGCGGCGAAGGACGAGCGGCATCATCGTAAGAGCATAGCCGATCTCGGCGAGTCGACGATGTCGATATCGCAAGGCTGCGCCGCCACGGCTGCGTCCAGCGTCGTCAAGTCGTCCTCGTCTCACAGTATGCGTTCGAAGCGATCGGCTGGAACGATACACTCGAGGTCCCGTTCGACGGAGGAGGACATAACGGATAATCTGACGATCGAGGAAGCGGACACGCTCGAGAGTTCGGACGCGGAGACTGCGACGGAGGTCGAGGTCAGCGAGAAAACGTTGAAGTTCAAGATCTCCACGGAGGGGGGTACGACGACGACGACGACGACGAGCAGCGGCCAGCACAGCGGCAGGAAGAGTTACCCCGGTAGTCGGAAAGGTAGCAGGGAGAAGTCTTCGTTGGATTATCACAATTACGAGTTGGCGAGAGCCATGAGGGAGCAGCACGAGCGCGAGAGGAGGCGCAGCAGGGGCGACAACAACGTGGCTAGCGACCTGAGCTCGCCGATGAGCGCCAGGTCGGTGGAAGGCTCGAGGATCCTCGAGGAACTCGAGAGGGAGGAGTTCGCCACGTTGATGGACGGTAAGGCTTTGGAATCGAGGCAACGATCGGCCGAGGGCAACGGCACCGCCGTCGTCGAGGTATCGCGTCCACGCAAGAGGCACGACCTCAAGAAGACCAAGTCGGTCGACACGAGCGATCGTCAGGACGGCAAATTCCCCGCTAGCGGCCGGAAGGACTTGGCCCTTCGTTGCTCCTGCGAGGACAAGGCGAGCTCCAACAATCACAAGTCTCTGCTGACGCGCTTGAGGAACTTCACCGATCGCCTGAGCATCAGCTTCGACTCGAAGGAGTCGCCCAGTGGCGCCAAGCCGACCAAGCACCCTGGCAAGGGCCTCAACAAGTGCAACTCCGTCAGCGGCACCGGCTCGTCGGCGCTCTCGGCCAAGCACAATAACGCCCTGTCCATCTGCAAGCGATGCAACTTGCTGAAGTCGAGCGCCGCCGCCGGGAAGACTTTGGAGCTAAAGGCGACCGCGACGGTGGTGGAGCTGACGGCGATCGATAAGCGCGCTATGACGCTGCCGAAGGTTAGGAAGTTTCAGGATAGCAAGAACAGGAGTTGGAAGACCGTCTTCGCCAAGGAGAAGAGATCGTCCGCGTCGTTGGAGGTGCTTTCAGCGACGGAGACGGAGACCCCGGCGTCTAAGCATCGAAGGAATTTGTCGAATCCCGAGGGTAGGTCGCAATTGATCTCGAGGGAGTCGAAGGAACGGGAACGGAGGCAGCTCGATCTGGGGATCGAATTCAACGAGATAGACGTGCGCTCGAAGGGCCAACGGAAGCCGGAGATCATCGTCGATCCGGACAGCTCGTCCTCCTGTAAGATCGACGACGAGGACGGCGGGAAGATCGAGATCAGGCGAAGTTCCGCGAGCATGGAGGACATCTCGAAGATGGCGAAGCAAGCGGAAAGCGCGATGCTCGGTTCGCTGGAGGCGACGAAGGCGGAGGAGTTCCAGCATACCGGGAGTTTGGACTCGATGCTGTGCAAGGAATCGGCGAAGACGCGGAAGAAGGGTAGCGCTGTCTTCTCGTCGCCGTCGACGGCCAAGAAATCCTCGCCGGGTGGTCTGTTCTCGAGGTTCAAGTCGGGCATGAGCATCGACAGCACCAGGAGCAACAGCAACAGCGGTTCGCTCCACGATCAGCAGACGACGCAGCAATCGCAGATCGGTTGGATATCGTCGTTAACGGCGAGCTTCAGGCCGAAGCGGCAGAGCAGCGAGCAGCAGTCACCGGTTCCACCGAGGTCGCCCAGTCGAGACGAAATCAAGTGATACGTTCTGCGGGTCGACGTGAGCAACGAGGGAAGGTCGTCGTCCCTTTGTAGTTGGTTGACTCGACAACCGTTTTGCTGTAACAGTTAATGGCGACCGACGAGACGTTCGCATGGATCCTCGAAGGTTCTCCCTGTCGCTGGCCATAAGTTCGAGGACGAGCGAGTAATCCTTTTTTTTCGATGCTTCTATTTGCCAAACTACGATCGAATTCTCGCGGTGTCTTCGTCGGAATCCGAGAGTCGCTACTACTCGCCGGCGGTAGTGGCCTCGAGTTGGGTGTTCACGCTGCATCCTCGATACGTTTGAAGTCAATGATTGTTGCAGGTAAATGCAAGAGTAACGTTGTTGATCGACGTCGTTCTCTGGCTTTCGGCGATACCGAAGAGGCAACGCAACAGCACGCGGCGACTTCTCGAAGAATCGATGTTTTCCGAAGGGCTCTTTGGCTCTCCGAGTGCGACCGAAAGAAGAACGCCTTTAGCCTCGATCCAAGTAGATCGGTCTAGATGATGGGGACGGATAATTAAAATGGAATATACCTGAAACGGAAAGAGGACGAGTTAAATATTGAAAGATTCTACGAGAATACGTCGATTCGTACTGTAGGCGAACACGAGGTATAGACGAATCGCTTCTCATCCATTCGAAAGAAATGTTATATTCCGAGGGTGGCTGAGAAAACGCACGGCCTGACGCAAACACTACGGATACGATATATAGGCTATTTTATTTATTGTCCAATTACGTCATCGTAGCCTAAACGAGTAAGAATTAATGTTATTCGTTGCGTACATGCTCCTACGTATATCCATACGTGTAAATAAAGATGCATACGTAGATACGTGCGTACGTACGCGTGCGTTACAATGGACGCAAGTATGCGTGGATCGCGCGTACACACGCGCGTACACGCATTGACACACGTAGATAGATATAAACGAATGTACGAACACATCGGCGCAAAATCTATAATATATGTTTGTGTTTCGCTCGAGATACGACGCGGTGCGAATCTGAAATGCGAAAATGAGAAGAAGTGATCTCGCTTTCTTCGCCACCGGAAGCGGCAACGAGAAAAGATGAAAAAAGACGAGACAAACGGATCCTGAGTAGCTTGTATCAACGTATTTTCCATCGTAAGCGTCACATCACGATTGCTTCTTCGCGATATCGTTCGTTTCTTTTATTCGTAGACGTCTATATTTTTTACACCATATCGGCTTGCCTGTACGGCGATTAAAAACGATTGAACTCTAGTCTTGCGTTATTGTCGACGAAGCCCAATGCACGCTCTCGCTTTTGTTTCTTTCTTTCGTTTATTCATTCCTTCGTTTTGCGATAGTGTTAGGAGAGAGAGAGAGAGAGAGAGAGAGAGAGAGAGAGAGCGCTATTCGCAATCGCTCAACGCTTCTTCGTTTTTCATTTTCACTCGTACTTCCACTTGACGTCATGGTCGCGAACGTATTACAGTCAAGCCTGTTTTTACGCGGTTCTTTTTTGTCCGATTTTATTTTTGCGCGATTTTTTTTATGCGGTATATGAATTCCAACGATGTTGGGATTATTACACCGCTGCAATGTCTTCTATCAGTGTAAACACGTACACTACGTATTATGAAATTTCCGAATATTTTTTTTTGGTGCGGTCCATATCTACCGCATAAAAACAGGTTTGACTGTAGTCGATTCCAATGCGTAACGCACAAATCGGCCGGATAGAACGATGACGAGGTTCCGTTGATCTCTACTTTATTTCGTGTTCATTCCATTTTATCGTACGAGAGGAGAAGAGAACGTTATGAACGTCAAGGGCGCGTAATTAACGACGGTGGGTGGCAGGAGAAAGAACCGAACGTCGATGAATCCATATCGTAACGCAACCTATGCAAAATTGTTAAATACCGACGTGGACGATCTCGAATGGATTCGCCGTCGAAAATGATATCGATTGAAAGTACATCGAAGAGTACGAAGTTCCCTTGCAATCGTAACGGATGGCACACTTATGCAGAACCAATTTATACTTATTATCGTGTACGCAAGCTCATATCGCGTATAAGTTCATCGAAGCTTTAAGTGCGTAAAATGTTTCTACCATATGTTTCCCAAACTGCTGCATGTTCGGCGCTAATAGACACGCGATCTCTACGCATATCGCGCAAAGAAATATCGCAATTTTTCGAGATAGTCGACGTTAATTATATTTCTATCGTAACTTTTGTTCTTCGAACGATAACGTCACGAAAATATTAAATGAAATTAATGATCTGGAGCGCGTGTAGTTCGGGAAACGCTGGTCTATTATCAAGCTATTTACTCTTCTTTATCGTTGAAATGTAAATTTTTACAGGGAGAAAGACTGGTATTATTCGAACGTAGTGTCGATGTTAATTCGTTCTCAGTATCGATCGATCGCTCATTGGTGTTTGTCTAGTTACAGGAAATAGTGCGAGCGTATTAGGATAGTCGCTAGCGGATCAAAGAGATTAGCTTAGTGTTTCTGGATTCGGTTAAACTTCTTCTTTGTGTAATCCAGTTATGTGCGATGTTCACTGTGCAACGACGTCCATTTCGTCGTTTATTACGTCCTCGCGTTAACAAAGACGAGAAAGAAGGAGCGTAGCTACGCTGTACGAAAACATTGTGTTAGGATAGATGTGCACCGGCTATAGACGTAACACCATAAATTAAATTATGTAACACTTAACGTCCGTGTTAAATCATCTTCGTCTTCCCGTTGCTAAGACACTCTTTAGCATCTGGATCGAGTATCCGTGGGCCAACTTTTTTATGTAAACGCGATTTTCAAATCCAAACGGACAATCAATGCTTTGCGAAGGTGTCGCGACAAAAGTTACGTAATTAGCTTCCGTTCGTAAAAAAGTTTATGGGAGCGTAACTCCGTAAGTGGACTTACTCGAAATATCGTTCTTTGTCTCCAGTTGCGCACGGCCCTTAACGACAATCGTAAGAGATTCCTCGTAGAATGTATTTTAAATACAAGAGGGCATTTTTCGCGCGTACATCTTGGAAATAGTTGAAACGTACAAGCGGTGCATCGGTGATTTTCTTGCGTCGTTGTCGTCTTAAATGTCTTCTTACGATAATCGTACGATCGTTGTTTGACCCTTTTGCTCCTAACGCCGTATACATCCGGCATCCACGTGATAATCCGCGGAGACGAAAGCCGGATATTTCCGGCATGCACGATGTCACCCACAGAGACGAACGCCGGCTAAAGTCGGCAACGTTCGCGTACTATAGTTTATGGATAGCGCAATGTGTTTCCTTTTGGTGTGGGGGTCCGGTTCAGTGGCGGCGTCACAAAGGACCGAAGTACCCTAGCGAAAGGGTTAATCCTAAAATGGACGAGAGAAAAGGTATTCGTCTCTTTCAAAGAGTTGTATGTCAATTGTACGGAAGCCTAAATCTCACTGAGACTTTCATGTTCGTGTCTATCTAAAGTATAAATAAAATATGTCATAATTGTCGATTCTGTCAATCGTTAGAGCGAATTGAACGATCAATTTGTCGAAGTTGTAATCGATAATAGTGGAGAAAAATCGTGAATAGTCGAAGCGAAGAGCGTATCCACTCGCGTTTCGCCTATCTCTGGCTCGATTCGAAGTCGAAAGTTTTTTTCGAATCATCGATCGAGATTGATCGATCGGACCGCGTGGTCGCGATCCACTCGACTCATTCGATTAATTTGAGCTCCGTCTGTTGTCCCCGAAAGGAAATCTCTTATCACGGTCAATTACCGATTTCAAATCGATAGATTCCGATAATTTCACCCTTCCTCGCCGATAACGCGACCATTTTGACGAATGACCTTCGCGTCTCGCGCCTCGTCATTCTCGCTAAGTAATATATTATCTTCGTCGTCATATTGTACCGATCCGCCATCAGCCTACCCGTTACCTGTTCCTTGTGTCTCGTCTAGAATGTAAGCTGTTAATTAAAGAGTAAGGAACTCATCGCGAACGCTGCAACGATTTTCGTTAAGTACACGTTACGTTTTGAGCGTAAACTGAACACATAAACAAATACTATTGAAT
>JAITYT010000290.1:2046906-2057902 GCA_025433975.1 Liostenogaster flavolineata | reverse complement strand
AGAGAGAGAGAGAGAGAGAGAGAGATGCAAACCAAAGAGGACAAGTCTATGCTCTCGGACTTGCTACGCTATAATGGATAATTTGGTAATTCAGTTTCTAATCGATTTTCTTTCTGTCCGTAGATGTTTATGGTCAAATACGATTCAAGGAAATTAAACAAAATAATTAAAAGTTTGTTACTCGAAATATGGAATACCTAGGACATGAGTTTGTTCTCCCTTATCGCATTGGAAGTGTAAGATTGAATAGTCGTATAAAGATTTGAATTGAATTTCTTTCTGTTCGCAGGTTTCATCTTTCCATTCCATTACTTGAGAACGAATGTATTCATGAATTAGTTTTTTGTCTGTTTTAGATTTTTGTATTAGAGGAACATCGATTATTCGATGTTATAGTAATAGTAGTTGCTTTATTAGTTTAAATTAGATTGCATGAATAATATGGTTCTATGTACTTGGTTACTGATGTTGAATGGATTGCATGTTTTTTGCACGTTATGTCGTTTATTAGCACGATATTAACTTCTTTAAATATTATACTTTTCTCCAATTTCTGCCCCTTGAGCTCTGCTTTTTTATGTATAATATGATATTTATTCTAGCAAAGAAAAATCTTCATCAAACACCTTGAAGATCGAAGACTAAATAACCGACGATATTCGATGTAATTTGTTAAGCTTACTTGGTTAAACTATTTAACGATAGATTATTTTATAGGTTAAATTAAGTTACGTTACTGTTAGTTATACTGCGTTCGTAGGCATGTTTATTGAAATAAATTACTCTCGATAATTTTACTTGAATTACTTTTGCAAATATTTCAAATTTCATGCTCTCGAAAAAGAATATAGTTCGTAAATATTGTCGCTGGCAAATTGTATTTTACTCTGTAATTTAAAATTTGTACGAAGAAGTGGACGATTATATTTTTATTGATATATTAGGTTTTTTCAGTAAACATTTTAATTAAAGAACACTTAAGTAAACGGTAAACATAATCGATCCATTCTTCTTTCGGGTAGGCAGGAAAGATTCGATTTTCGACGTTTTCGATCAACTGTCACGACGACTACGTTGATAGAAAATGTTCTAAATAGAATCAAGACAAGCATGATTAGCTCGTTGGGTCTCTGAACAGCAACCTCCACGTGGTGAGACCCGGGCAATCGTTATTGTTCGATGTTCGTCTAGTAGGTTAAATTTCGTATATCGAAGAATAACGAGCCAATGGCTGTCATTTTAATGATTACAATCGCCTTTTATATAACGCTAGTAATCGAGAACGATTACATCTTACAATTAGGTGTTAATTAATATTGATGATATTTTATAAATACAGAATTTGTGTACATTTGTGCGAGAATTACAAGAAATTGTTCTGGAAATGGAAACACGACTGTGAAGTCGATAATTATTGCAGAATCTTTAAATCATTCCTCAAAGTATTTAACACGTGCGTTAACGCTATCGAAAGGGTCAAGGTCCGCTCAAGTTAATTCTCACGTTCAGGTGCAACGAGAAAATCGACATAACGTTAATCGCGTTACTCCGTACAGTTTCTACGGAGAAATTTGCACTCGTAACTTAACATAACGTCGATGACTGTTAAATGATGCAACATGAATGCATCGATATTGACTCGATCAATCAGCGTCATCGGCGTCTGTACTCGCGTTACACCTTGCAAAATCTTGCTATCGATTACATTTAACGAAACACGACCGCAGGAAATTTCTTACTTTATATCGCAATTTTGTAGTAGATAAAGTAACCGGAATCAATATCGATATATTAGCGATTACGAAGAAAGTACAGATCGAAACTTTGTTCGTTATTGCTTATTATTTGCCAATGACCAAGTAGGCAATAGGCCAGAAGGGATTTTTTCCACTTCCATGCTACAAATGCGAAGGATGTAGAGGCATTGAAGTGACGAAAAAAGCAGCAAAAGAAGAGGATGCAGGCAGTAGCGATCATCGCATACACACAAACATCTAAATTAGGCCCATCACGGGAGTTAACAAGGGTCGTTTAAACGTAGGAAGCGTCGCGATAGTTTAAAACCGTAATAGCAAAAAGGAACGCGACGACTACCACCGAAAGGGCGCTATTCATCGATATTAGCATGCCGAGTCAATAATCAAAAGTCAACGACATCCTTGTACGAGGATGATACCTGGACGTAGTAAACCCGCCTCATCATCGACATAACAGGTTTCGGTGAAATTCGAAGCGTACACGCGCGTACACAAGCGTACAAAAACACAGACGCGCATAAGCACGTCGATACACGCCGCTGAGAAACATGCGCGCCGAACAGAGAGGAAATACACCCGTGGACGACCTGGAAGCGAATTACGTCAGATCGACCTGGAGTCCAACGAACCCAGATTCCGTACGTTTACTGCTTTCCGGCACGTCCACAACAGAAGAAAGTAATGGGCCCGGAGGTACAAGAAGAAAGTAATAAACCGATTCCCCGACTCCATAACGGACGAAAGTAACGACCGTGGGAGGAAGCAAGAAGGTAACCGATTAAAATCGATCCTCCCCTTGCGATCTGCCTCCCTCTTATTATTCCCGAACGGTCACCATGCCACTCCGTCGACACGAGCAAGATCCTCCGGATGATTACGGCCAGATATAACCGCCATTTTGGCAATATTGTCGTTACCTCGCGTATGGGAATACCTACGACGTTGCGCTCGCGCGTCATATGTTTAACATAGTCCTCTAGCGTGGATTTCTATCTTCGTTGATGCCAAATAGTCCTTCCATATGAACGTTCTAATTCGTCTTTCCGTGATTTCGAAATTCTTCAATTCCCTTAGAACTTACAAGGAGAATTATCTCATGAGCGACGAGGTTTGAAATATTTCTTCGATTGTGCCTTGCAGTCCACAAAGTCAAAAAAGAAAATCGTCGTCGCTAGATGGTATTCCATTAGATGGATTCGCTGCGCACAGCCGATCGAAATAACATCGCGGCCGATCGCGTTAGATCGCGCGACCCGAGGCTTGATATCATCAGTGAATACGATATGGAATTCCTTCGATCTCCGAGGCACCTTCGTTCCTCGTTAGAAAGAGCCAAGGCCGTGTCACCGTACGCTTATCGATCGAGTCTCTTAGGTTCAAGGGCCCTCGCATCGACGAAGGTCCGGTTCGTTGTTCCAAATTCCAAATCGCCCTATTCTTAGAGTCACAGATCCTTATCAAGCCGTGACGTCGATGATTCGTTACGTTGGCGTCGGTGACCTGGTACTTCGTCATAAGGAATTCCATTTGAAGAATCCAGCAATCCGCTCGCGATCAAAGCTGACCTCACCACCCGATAAGAATTCCTTGAAGAAGTAACGTGTCTCGAGGGAAACTTCAAATCACACTCGCGGCTCTCCTTTCGGGCCGATAGACTTCCCTTGAATCGGTAAATCGGTTTCTTCCATAAATTCACGCCGTACGATCTTAGATTCGGAAAGGAATTCCATTTGAAGAATCCAGCAATCCTCTCGCGATCAAAGCTGACCTTTACCATCCGATAAGAATTCCTTGAAAAAGTCACGTGACTCGAGGGAAACTTCAAATCACACTCGCGGCTCTCCTTTCGGGCCGATAGGCTTCCCGTGAATCGGTAAATCGGTTTCGTCGGTAAATTCACGCCGTACGATCTTAGATTCGGAACGGCGATTACCTAACAGAACTTTAAATCGTATTCGACTCCCCTCGGTCGGTCGCTTCGAGATCGAAGGAACATCGGCAAGACGCTTGTCAGATATTGCCGATCGAAGCGTCAAGTCGCCGAGGCAACGTTGGCCCAGTTCGCGACGAAATCGTACGGCTCGGCGTCTTCTTTTCGACCACGTCGATTCACCTTTCGTTTCCTCGAGCAAACGGGACCGAGAAAGAGAGAGCGATGACGAGGCGGCGGGTGACCATACCTCGCGTCCTCGTTGCGCGAACCCGCTCGAACCCACATAAACAATGCGCGGCACAACTCGCGAACGAGAAACGCGAGCGTGGAGGTACCTTCGATTTTTTGCTCCACTTAAGACGACGGTGACTCGATTACGTGACGAATATCGCATAGGCCAACGCGCGTGGGGAGAGATCTTTCTTACGATGCACGCGCCTACCGCGTGATAAGAACGTAAGTTCGACGTTTACCGTAGGAATCGCGCCGAGAATCGACGGACGATGCCGCCTGGCGCGATCATCGTTCGCTGGATATCGATTCGTTTAAGATCTTTCTTGCCGCGTACGTTTTCAAGACAATCGTTCGTGTAGAAATATTGAATTAAAATTAAATGTTGAAAAAAATGTCGCAGGGTTCGTTTAACACGTCGACGTCTATGGACGTTCGATAGTAGTTTGGATTGCCGATGCAAATGACGGTTTTGACCGTCTTGTATTCTTAGTATTGCGAGTAAGGAAAGAATAATTTATTTGTTATCTGTATATAATAAACGATAAGTTTATTAATTATTTGTTAAGTTTATCTCGTCCATATTCGATTTCAGAGCGAGCGTCAACGTGTTAATTATTAAGCCTATCGAAAAGTTCCGTCGAATAATTTCGACTCGAGTTTCAACGTTGACTCTTTCGGCCATTATGATTTTGCGCGTGTGTGTGCTCGATATATACGCGAAGAGGTGGTTAGTAACGATGGAAATTATATCGTCCAGAAAATAATAATTAACATATCAGAAATGTATTAGTTTCTTTAATTTAAAAGCAGACAAAACTTTCCGGTAGGCTCAATAATCCTATATTTGCTTGGATGTTTGTTCGCAGCTTGGTAAATAACGAGAAAAAATATTCTGCTAAACAATAATCAAAGATACGTCGGAGATAGTATCGAGAACCTGGCGTATAAACGGCATCGAAAATAGTTTTATCGAGTAAGCCAATAACAGCAACCAAAAAATAGGATGAGTTGATCTTTTGGTATCTTGACGTTACATCGGAATTAGTGAAGAAAAAAAAATAACTCGAAGAATTCCTGCTTCTCTTTACGTGCTTAAAAGTGACTGGAATCCGTAGAAATTCTGTGAATTACGTCATCGGGAGTCTTTCGATCGCTCGTTCCACGATACGATGTTTGTTTCTCCCTAAATGACATTACATGATGATACACGTTGATTTCCTTAAATCTTGACGTACGCTTCACCTTCTTTGCGGTACGAACGAGCGTTCAGCCATTCTTATCTCATATTCAATGATCTCCTCGTAGCGTGAAATTCTTTCGCTTAATAATCGAATTAACCGTAGCAACGAGTACTTTTCCTCTCCGATCTCGAAAGAATCGATATGAACGAGGATTTACAATAAAGATAGGCCGCGACGGATCCGGATTAAAATATTGACTTTTGACACGAGTCGATCGGTGGATCGGCAATGCGTGAAATCTCAACGAGAACTCGTAGATAACGTAACGCGCATTTACAGTACCGTATAATCGCTTAATAACACCAATTCGATAATCGAGTCAAGCTCGATAAATATTGAGAAACATAAGCGGGATAACGCGCGTGTGTGCGCAGACCTGGCTATACCAGTCGCGATGCATCGCGAAGAAGTTAAGCGAGGAAGTCGAAGAAGAAGAAGAAGTAGTCGAAGTACAACCTGACCCAGACGATCGGAACTTGCTCATCCCTTCTCCTCCTTCCTGGTCGGTCAAGGCCAACATCATCTCCCGCATCTCGTTAGTTCGTTTTGTACTTGGTTCTCATTCACTTATAGCGCAAAAAACGCGCCACGACGATACGATTTCTCGCATACGAGGGCAGAACGCCTCGTACAATTTCCTACCGTGATACTTCCCTCTCTCGCACGTCTATCCAAAAGAATCTTTCCGATCGATCGATTCGACTAACGTTTCGAACGATCATCGAACCTTCCTTTCTTTCTTTCGTTCCCGAGCATCCTGCAATTTATGCCAAATGATCGCCAAAAATTAAGATAAGTCAGTCGATCGATCAGCCGGTTCTCCGTTCTCCTTAATTTCTTCTCACGTTCCTTGTCTTCGTCATCGCGATTATCTTTTAACAACGACGGCCGATTGCGATTCGCAGTATGGATTCATTTGTTTTTGTTTTTTTAAGCTAAAGTAGTTTCCCCTTCGACTTCATTCGATCCTTACCGTTGTTCGAAATTGGAAATAATTATTCAAATGGAAATATCGTAAGTCGAAATACCGTAAATTCGATCGTGCATTACTCACTGGCACCGATGACCTACGAGGAATTAGATATCATTACACGTAAGCCTTGACGTTCTAACGCGACCGATTAACATTTTAACGACAAACTTACCATTTAGGCAGTGCTACTAGGAAATAGTTTATGCAAAATTTGTTTCATCGCGATTCAACGACAAAGTCGATACGGGAAAAGGTATTTTCCGTCGAGAAGGACGGAATTTTTCTTTTTTCGAAAGAGCCTTTCGAAACTCTTGGTACCACCGCGAGATCGATCGATGAAAGAGAAAAACGCATCGCGATCGAAACTCGAATAATGCTTTTTTCCACGGTATCGACGTACAGGCGTCGATCGTGCGTTCGTGCATTCGTTAATTTGTTTCCACGGATGCCCGTTTGCTCGGAGAGTGCCGGTGAATGTCAAGGCCAGCATCCTCGTTTCCATTGGCCGCCGGCCATTACCCCGGAAGAGCTCTCCTCTTGGGTGTCCGCTGCTTGCTGCTGCTTCTCCTGCCTCTACCGCTTCGCCTTACATACTTACGTACTTATTTCCTCGCACATCCGCGCATCCATGTGTTAAAAAACAAAAGTTTCGACGTCCACGGATGAAAGTCGCGTGTCTCTCCTCGCTTTCGTGAATCTTCTTCCATTTATCGATTCAATCGTTTCGTTTTCGGCAAGAATATTCACCGTGAGAGCGTCGAACGCGTTACGGAATCGCGATAAACTCGATAAGCAACGAAATTGAAAGATTCGATTTCTCCGACTCTTCGAATTCCACCATGATGTTCCATGAGGAACGATTTCAGACTTTTTCCCTTGACGCGCGACAATCACTCTCGAGATACAGTCTTTCGGATCTTGGAAACGGAACGATAATGAAAAAAAAATTCGAAAGTATTCCGTTCTGCCGTCGATGGAAGATTATTCGAGAGATCTCCGCGGGTCAATGACCGTTCTTACTGCCCCCGAGAAATTCGTTCTGGAATTTGTGGGTGATTCATCGTGCCAAACCTTCGAGTAAAAATCTAGCGCGAAGAGTGACGCGTCTCGTCGACGTAATCGTCGTACTTTCGTTCGACGTGTAACAACGACGACAGGAAGGACAAAGACGACGTCGTGAACGACCAAGACGCGAGGTACGACTTTAGACGTCATCGAGAACCGTGATTCGCGTATTTACGACCGAAACTCGGTCATCTACGATTTCCGATCGCGCGTCAACGATCGCCGTTGGATCAGTCCAAAAGGCGAACAAGAGATGCAAATAATCCCTCGAGAAATATCCTTGAAAAGGTTTCCTCCGCGTAATCTTTTTAATACTCGCGTTGCTTCCTTGTTGTTGTTGATATTTCGAATTTATTTCTGTTCCTATCGCGCAGCTTATAAATCAATTCGACATCGACAGCGAGAATCTAGCGTGATAGGTAGTATTTTTACACTAACGGTTGTGTACAAGCCAACGATCGGAACTCGAAAAAGTTATCTACACGTTCGAGTGATTTCCTTACGACTAATTAAATTAGCGAACTTCAGATGCATTTTCTTGGAGATTTATTCGAGATAAAAAATACACGATGTCGTCGAATTAAAGAGATTTCAAGCAAGACGTCAGCTTACTCCTTCGCCTGTAATATCGAGCGAGAGACGCGGTACGTCGTTTTCTTGGCTGGTGAGATGTAAATGAAGGCAAGGGTTTCGATGACGAAAGCATCGGCAGGCCGAGTCCAGCTCGGAAACGACGCACGCGTGGCTGGATAAGGAGTGGATATATCTCGCACGCGAAGACGAAACGTTAGCTCGAAAGAGGCACCACGATTTTACGCGAACGATCCAGAAGGATACGCCGGAATCGTGCTCGCGCGATCTCCTTTCCCCTTATCGGTTCGTGGGGTCAGATGGAGCCGTTAAAAAATTCGGGTCGAGGATCTCGTGCCGAAAGGTAGCGGCGCGTTTCGCTATGCATCGACGAACGAATCGGAAGGAGAACGGTCCTGCAATTCAGATGGAGTCTCACCCGCGCATCGCGCCTGGGATTTATGTGCATTTTGATACGTTATCCTTGCGATCGTGGAGGCGCGAACCGTTCGTTACGTTCCAGCCACGAAATCCGACCTCCCGTTCTTCCTTCGTAGACTCGTAAAGTAGCCTGCGAGAATGGTAAGGATGTTCGACGTTTATTCCTTCTCCTTTTTTTTATACTCCTCGTATCGTCGAGGCTAACGCTCCCTTTCGAGTAAAAATAGAAAGGATCGACGAACGATCTTGCGAGGTCCGTAACGTTTCTTCGTTCCCTCGGAAACGCATCGTATTAGGTCGGTGCGTACGAAACGTCGCATTTTTAGGTCAATATACAAAACTGAATATCTTCTTTCGAAAGCTGTTTATTTCGTCGAAACATGCTCCATTTGCTTCGATACACTTTTCTCAAAGAGATTTTAGCGCTTGGATGCCTGTATTAAAGAAATTCTGATCTTTAGAATCGATAAACTCTGATATGGAATTTTTCAGACTGTCTTCTTTTTCATTCCTACTGTTTAGCCCATAGAGACTGTTCTAAATGTTTAAAAAAATGAAAGTCGGTTGGCGAAAGACGGATCTTCGAATAAGCTGGGTGCTGCAGAATTTCATATTTCAATTCATTTAATTTCGCAATTGTTTTGTAGGACTTATGCGTCGTCGTGGAGAAGTATTGGGCCATTAGTTCGCGCGATACTTGTCCATTTTTCTTCACCTTGCCAATTTCAAAAAGGTATCGTAATATCGTTGTATTATCAACATTCATTCTGGTAGCAAGTTCCCTTGTAGATACAGTTGCATTCGTTCAGGTCTTTCACGCGGTTCATTTTGTAGGGAAAAGTCATCAGACCGAAATTTTTCAGAGCAACACTGCACTTTTCGATCGTTAATAGTCTTCTCCCCAAACGCTTGGTTTATATCGCAGGCAGATTTTGCAGCATTTGAACTCGTATCCTTACGAAATTCAAAACAAATAACAAAATGGTACACTTTCGAGAAAATCTTCTTTGTTGGAATGTGACTCTGGCACAAAACGTGCATAACAAAAGCTTTACGCAAATAAAGAGACAAGCGTTCGTAAGTAAAAAAAAAAATCCGACATTTCACACGCACCTACCTAATAGTTTACTTTAATTCATAGTAATTTGCTTCATCTTCGTGGCTATCTTTTCGCGAACGTAGATTCGTATCGTGTTAAACGGCGCTTCTCCGTTCTCGAGGACGAAACGCGTGGGAAAATCGTTGGATCGCTTCGATATTTTCGTTCCCTTCGTACCTCGGTACGCATCTCAACCACGAAACGCACGGAAGCACGGACATCGTGCATCGTCATTGCTCGGACTTTCGACGGCTCCTCGAAGGGACGAGCGCCAGTGCCGTACGACGCGAAGTGAAGTGACGTAACGCCTCTCTCACGTTTTTTCGAGCGACTCGTCGTCGTTGACCCTAAGAAGCACAGTGAAAGAGGAGGATTCGAACCTCGGTAATCTACCCGAGTCTTACAAGCGGGATTACGTGATCGGTATGGTTAAGATGCGCACGTACGTAAGTACGGCCGTGTCGACAGAAATATGATCGTTCGTATTCATGGAGAACGATGGAGAATGAAGTGAATCTGACATCTACGCGCGTAATTACGTAGAATATTTAACAGACGTAGCGCAGATCGCTGTCGATGTACCATCGATACGCGAAAGGTTCGTCAAATCGATCTCGTTTCCAAGTTTTATCGACACGTACGTGTTTCGATCGTGGTCGCGTGTTTTTACGATGTTTGTTTATCGAAAACATTATATAACACTTAAATTATATTAAATTATAACACTTAGATACGTAAATACGTATACTGTTGACCAGAAGATTTAACAGACGTCGTACAGGTCGCGTGTTTTTACGATAAGAAATTCATCGAGAACGTTGGAGAATGAAGTATTAGCATGGAACAAAAACTGACATCTACGCGTGTAATTATAATACTTAGGTATGCAAATACATATATCGCTGGACGAAAGATTTAACGGATTTATAGGTCACCTGATCGATTCTCGTTGTAAGCGCGTTTCTCTCCTTCTCGCGCGAGAACCGAATGTATCTATATGATGCGAAAGGATCAAGCACCGCAGGATTCAACATGGAGTACGCGAAAGATTCGTCGAATCGATCTCATTTTGAATTTTAGGTCAGTGCATCGATCTTCATCGCGATATCTTCCTATGACGATCCATACTGTGGTACGGTTTTTCAAAGGACATACGAATGATTCGTTATCGACTACTCATCTCGGTGTCATCGATTAGAATAGCGTCGACAAGATCGAAAACGAATTTCGTTCATCGTGCTTTGAACTCGCGCGTTCATCTAAATTATCCTCTAAATTCGCTGCAGCCGGATTCGATCGAGATCTTTCGTTTAAAACGCGGTCCTTCAATTTGTTAAGAAGAACGATCCGGAGTTGGCGAGATTTGGCATAGTTCGAGAGCAGGACGCGTAGATTTTTCTCCGATGCAGCGAGCCTTAAGGTAACGAAACGACGAGGCGGGCCGAACGGAGTCGACCCAGCGACAGAAGTTTCGTAGCTAGAGCCGAAAGTTAGGCAGATGCACCCGGTCCAACGATCTAAAATCCAAATCAGCGTCGCTGCATCAAAATCGCCTTACCACGGGCCGAATACATTTGTGTCGTTTGCTCTTCTTCTTCTCCTTCTTCTTTTCCTTCTCCTTCTTTTCTTTTTTCCTCTTTTCGTAGCTCTTCTTTTCATTCACTGTGTATATTTTTTCTTCCT
>JAITYT010000290.1:1997063-2024312 GCA_025433975.1 Liostenogaster flavolineata | reverse complement strand
GGGGTAGGGACGAGCGGATGAAAGGAAGAAGGAAAAGAAGACGAGGAACGAGATAACGAAATGGTTCGTATCGATCGCTGGAAGATAGGATTACAAATAAGAGAAGGAAGAGGGTGGAAAAGGAAAGGTGGGACCTGTTTGCGGATGGAAGTACAGAAACGCGTCGCAAGGATCCTCGCAAAACGACGAAGCTTCGCTAATGATAATTTGGATTTTTCCATCCAAACGGCCGAAACGATCGCATTCCGAACAGCGACGGCTGTCCATTCGCAGACTTTTAGAAGAAGAGCTTTACGTTAGTATACCGTTAAGATAGTCAATTATGATCGTTTCTCGAGCGTCGAGTACAAGGAACCGATTCACGCCGATCGTAGTTCCCTCTTTTTTAACAGGGGATGCGCTGGGTCAAGTCGTCGAGAGCGATCGATTTCAATGTCGTTTCTAGGTCGAGGAAGAGACAACGTCGGATGATCGCGTCGTCTTCGGGCTGTTTCTCTTCAAGGACAAGTTTCGATCGATCGATCGATCTCGCGTCTAAGGTGTAAATTGGCTAAATCGGTGCGCTCGATGATACCGAACCGTAATTTTTCTCGTTGCCTAATCCGCGAAGTGAGTTCAAGATTGGAACGTCGTTGAAGAGAAGAGGCACGAAGAAACGTTACGTGCCGATGGTAACGAGAGGATCGAATCGCGATTTCAATGTCGGACACGTTTGTCGTACCGCTGTGAACGATCGCGGGAAATGTCGAGTTTGATTCGTGGCCTTAACGCGACGCGATCTCGGCTGTCTCCGCGGCCAAAGACGCAACAATGATTCCTCCAGCTTCGATCGAACGATCGCAAAAGCGTTTTAAGTATCCGACATTGGCATGATTCGACCGCCTGTTGAACGAAATTGTCACGTTCGCGATATCAAGAGACGAGATAGAGCGAGCTCGTACGTCGTGACGTCGTCGAAAAAATTCACGACGATCGAGAAAACTGATAGTTTTCTCTCGACCGAGAGGACTCAGGCGGATGGAGAGGAACGACGCGTTTCCGAGCGTGCGTAACGCTCGTCGAGTGAAACTCTCGGTGACGTCGACGTCGATGGAAGCTACTTTTCTCTGCTCTTTCGCGTCCGAGCCTTTGTTTAGAATCGATCGAACGAAACGAACTTAAGGAGCTCGCCTCGAGGTTAAAAACTCATCGGAGAAACGTTCGTCGCGCGATATCTCGTAATGTTAGGTGCCGTCGAAGTTGCACATTTCTTAGGATTTCTTAGGATAGGTAGAACGAAGAGGACAATCGATAAGGAAAGAGATTAAAATGCGTGCGTTCATTGATGACGTGACGTTGATTCGTCTCTTCGTGTTTCCCTCTTACCCCGTCTTCTCGCTTTCTCTCGATACTTTGGTCTTTTTCCATTCTTTTCTATCGGTCTTTATTTCCAGTTACTTATTTCTTTTTCTTCTTCCTTCTCTTTAGAGCATCGAATCATTTGTATTTTAACATCGAACGAATCGGTCGATATCTCACCAATGTTATAAATTACCGTTCTGAAATTTGTACGACAAGTAGACGAAGAACGCTCTTCCTTTTCACTTCGATATCCCCTTGTATAATTATCGTGATAGCGAAACGCAGTTTGGAGAAGAGGGAGCAAGGAGAAGGGCAAATTCGATAAGAATGAATTCGAGGGTGGCGGAGCGGAAAATGTCACGAGTAGCGAAGGAAAAGATAAGGAAGTCGATTTTACACGTGATCGACGTATACTTGACTGACTGACCGACTGATTGACATTCTCTCTCGTGTATAAAGGAGAGATTGCCAACTCGCGATCCACCTCGCGAGATATAATAATTTATTTGTAATATTGAGCAAAGCACATTTCGCAATGCAATTACAATTAATAATTATTAATATTATTATTGCTATTATATTATTATTATTATTATTATTTCTATATGGATTAGCAGTAGCATTGACATTATTATTATTATCGCTTCGTTATTATTATCGTCATCGTTATTAATAGAATGTAACAATTATCCGTCGTCCACTCTGTCCTTTGCTTATCCGCCTTTTTCTCCAATCCCTTCCTCTTTGTCCCCGCTATTATTTTCATGCGCTTCAACACGGTAAAATTGTACATTATTTTGCGTTTGTTATTTAATTATCGTGATTGTTACGCCATTTGTTAATTTATTATTTAAGATTTTAATAATAAAACACAAATCAACAAAAGGAATGTCAATATCCTTCCGAATATCCGTCTTGATCGTATCCTACCACTCATTCGAGAAAAATTATTTTTCGCGCAAGAACTACTTTCTTCTTTTTTCAATGGATGATAACGCACAAAATTAAAAGATATTGCTCGTGAATAATATCAGAAGTAATAGTAATAATAATATTAATGGTAATAGTGATAGTAATAATAATATCATCGTGAGAAAATCGTAAGAAAACGGCAGGAAAATCAAAGAATTTGGATAGCTAATTTTTTAAAGCTCCGAAAAGAGTACATGCGTATGCGTGTACGTAATGCATTTCAAAATTTGTTTGTTTGCAAGGATTATCGTATTCGTTGTTTTGGTATGACAACATTCGCGACGCACGCGCTACGATGTTTTCCTTTTTTTGTTATTTTCATCGAACTTTGATAATATGAATTTGTTACGCGCAGAGCAGTTCGCTACCGATCACGGCCGCGACAAGATCGGTGCGTTTCGCGTATTTTGCGTAAAGAAGTGAAGTTATATCGTATCTTCGTTCGAAGTGCAAACGATCGCCAGTGAAGTGCAAGAGGAAGTGCAAACATTTTTACGGTACATTTGGGATAAAGTCTGCGAAGCAGCTGACCACACATTGCCTCTCTCATTCGTTCTGGACGCACAGTGTAAACAGGTGAATTAACAATTACTCTCAATATACAAAATTTTGTATTGAAAACATTCGAAAAATGTGCACTGTTCTATTACTATAGAGACACGCAGAACATAAATTTCTAATAGAAACGAATAACTTACGTATACATCCCCAACATCGTGATCGATTGAACTTTCTTGCATTCGTTTCTAAACTTAATTTATTCATTTAAATCAGGTAAATCAGTTGTTTTTATTTCAAAGACAATATAAAATACAATGGCAGTGTACAAATTATTACTGTACATTAAAATCACATTTTAACTGGTATCGCGATTTTTTAATTACGAATGTAATAAGTTCTAGGCGAGTCATGCCTAGAACTTTAGCATATTCGATTTAGATATTTTATTACAAAGTGATGTTACGATATTTTATTATCAAAATTGTATTATATCTAGAATCGTTTCTTTGTGCATTTGTAACGGTAATAACCGATAAGGTTATCTAAGGGATAGCATCTTTCTTTTCTTACATCGATTTAACTTAACAGCTATTAAAGTCTTCTGTTATTATCAATTTACTTATTTATTTATTTCTATTTATCTATCTATCTATCAACCATTACCTATTTATACAACATATAATATAGAAATAAATATTATAATTGACATATTTGATCGTATCTTCGAATCCACTTTTAACTTAATAATGTTTATAAGCGTCATTTGTATCAAAAGAATAACACAATGTAAACATTCGAAGAACTCTGTAACATCGTAAAAACTTTATCTACTTACTTACTACTGTACAAATTAAGGTAATTATTATCACGTAACAACAAGACAGTACCGTTATCCTTTTCTTCGTGAATTCCGTTAAAACATCAACGATACTTCTAGTCTGAAGAAACGGTCTAGTCAAGTAGGTGAAGACCTACACCATGTTAAAAATTAATACGTTTGGTAATAATCTTTCTGTTTCATTTTTCATTTTCAGATTCGTCACTGTTCCAACTTTATACTTTGGAGGCTTTTGTCCTAACATTCGTTGTATGTACTCTAATATATACAGTCTAAATGTTGTTAACCGGTATCTGATTAGTCTCTATTATCCGTTCCTTTTCGCGATTGTCTTGGAGACGGATCTTCTTCTTAGTGAACATTTCCTCGATCTCCTTCAGCGTCTTATTTTTGGTTTCAGGCAGGAAAAACAGCACGAAGAGCAAACCGATTAGCGACATGAGAGCGTAGAAGAGAAACACTCCGTGATCGCCCATTGCCTTAGTCATATCGGGATACGTCTTCACCGTGATGGAGCTGAAGCCGTAAGCGATGCAGGACGTAAGACCGCTCAGTATTTCCTTGACATTGGACGGATAGACTTCGCCAATCATGGCGAAAGGTACAGTTAGGAAGCCCAGCGCACTCGAAAAGATGAACATCAGGATACAGATAACGGGAATTAATCCGCCATCGCTTATAACGTAACCATTATCTTTGACAAGTAGATACATCGACAAAATACCCATGAAAATCGTCATGCCAATACCCGAGACGATCGACGGAATCCGTCGGCCGAATCGCTGCGACACTAACGCTATCAAAACACTGCCGGTCAACCGAATCAATCCGATCAGGACCGCACCTAGATACGGATCTATCGTGACACCGGCTCTCTTCACTATGTCCACGGCGTAATAGACAAGCACGAAGTTTCCGGAAAATTGTTGGAAGAAAAAGTAAGTATTCAATATGGCGAAAGGTAACAGAGCGTTTCTCGTAAGCAGATCTTTGATCGTACCCTTTTTCTTATCCGTTCTTGGGGTCAATTCCGACAGGAGGCTGTTTACGACGGATCTGTTCTGCGGGTTACCACGGAATTTCTTCAGTATTGCCAAGGCCTCGTCGTGACGGCCTTGATCACGCAGCCACATCGGGGATTCTGGTAGCAGTGTCACGACCAGCCCCATCGCCACCAGGGAAAATATGGCACAGATTAAGGCTATCAAACGCCAGTTATCCTGCGAGCAAAGGTAGGAGGAGAACTCTGTTAATGATTTCGTGTCAATGCGATTTGTCCCTCCACTTCGCTTTCGTATACCTTAAATACGTAACCCAAGATGTAAACGATGAAAACTGCTAAAGCTATTGCAAGGCTGGTCCACGTTACCATGGTATTACGCCATTTTGGTACCGAAATTTCAGCGACATAAACAGTGGAGGGCGTCGAAGCAAGACCCAGGGCGATTCCGGAAATAAATCTCCCTACTAGGATTTGTTCGTAAGTAGCAGATATGTAAATGGTTGCCCAACCAATTACGGAGACTAACGAAAGTATAAAGAGGCTCAACTTTCTTCCGTGTACCATTATGTAGCTCGACACAATGCACCCAACTGGAGTACCCAACGCCGTTACAGTCGCTAAAAGAATTAAATTAATAAATTACGAAAAACGAATTGGACGTAGAAAAATAAATTGGCTTAATAATCGTACTGGGAACGAAAAATATCTATCTCTTTGTAAAGTTAATCCTCCATTATCTTTCGTACTGTTAACCTGATTGCCATTTTGAAGTGAATCGCTCGTAGTAAGCGATAATTTTGATATGATAATTGATAACGTAATCACACTATTGATTTAAATCTTCTCCGATTGTCTTTAGAAATACAATTAAAATAATTATCAATGTGGGTAGATTTTGTAATCCGTTCGAGATTAATTTCGTTCTAATTAGAAGAACTTACCCTTCTTCGTAACTCTTTCTATATATTTTATTATCCTTTTCCATGCTCTAATCAAGATATGAATATAAATAATGTTGCTATTTACCTATCCAATTCGCTTGGGTTTCATTTATCTTAAGGTCGCTCGTAGGAGAAAGAAGCGGACCTAACGCCACGGCACTGTACCCAAATCCCATAGCAGGTCCCATAATGGCTGCGTTTGCACAGAGACCCATTAACATCTGTAAAAATGATCGTTAGTATTGGACTTTCACTCTTTTATTTTCACGATTCTTGTATAATAATGATTACAGTTATACGGACTGTTACTAGATACGAGCAAGTTCTGCCATTGCGCCATATCGACCTTTTCTTTAATTACTTTTTTTCAGATATTGTTACATACTGATATAATTAAAATACTCGCATACTTACGTAACTAAGCAGTCGAAAGCCATGGTTAACGTAATTAAAAAGTTGAAAATAATTGCCAATTTATTTAAATCTACATAAATCCATAGTCAAAATTTTGCCGAAAAAGCACTTTTCTCTACTTTTTATATCACGACTTATTAATATAATTATTATAAGATTACAATAGGATACATCTCCGAATAAGGTTTCTAGTACAAGGAATTTGCTTCGTTTAATTTTCATTTTATACGTCATTTTCATTTCTATGCAAATATGTTAGATTTACGAGCGTATGTCGCTCTTAATTATCACTTACAAGTGACTTAATTGGGAATACAATGTATTTCATATTACGTATTCAATACACAATGTCCACAGATAGGGGGAAGTAATGCAATCTATAGATCCTTACGATTACACGTGGCAGCACAGTGCACAGTATTGCATAAAAGATGTTATCGTGATGTTAATGCACGCTATTATTCACGGATTTATTAATAAATCGGAGCACTTGTACGAATATTTGTATAGTTCTTACACTTTACATTGATCCTTGAAAACTCGTTTGATACTTTACATAAATATCTTTAAAAATTATATGAAGTACATTGTACATGTTTTACTTATATAAATTTACGTGCGGTCTTGTTCGATTTAATTTTCTCTAACATAATGTATAAGAGGTTTCATTATTTCGTTTCCGATAGAATTTTTGTCGTTTGAATTACATTGCTAGCACTAGATTTTCAATCGAGAATAATTGAAACCTATCGCGCTTTTTCAAATATCGTGAAGACACAAGTGTCCATAAGTAATGTATCGAAGCAAAAGCTATTTGAACGAAGAAACCTCGTCAAATAGATATCAGGTGAATTAGATCCAATCGCGTTACGATCGATTGCAAAACACATAGGCAATTTTTCAATTATTTTAACTTTTAAGCGATCAAATAATCATGCGACTTAAATGATTGTAATGTTACGTGGCGTTATCGTTATCGTTAGCGTTAAACATTGCCGAAAAGATAGATTTCAATTATACCGATCACAATTTTGCAAAACAAAAATTACGAAGATATTATTAGATGGATAAATATGCGATCAGGTCGAAAGATAATCAAGCTCATTTTGTAACAGATTAAATAACATATCAGTGTCTTATATAATTTACTTTTTCTTTAAGTAAATTCGTTGAACGATTCATCTCTTAATGATACGCACAGTATGTCATTTCGATAAGCGATGGCCGATTCTGCATAGTTTTGATAACCGTTACTAAAGTAAATTGAACTAGTTTGTTATAATTATCTCGACTTAATAATTCACTCATTTTTCTAAGTAAAATGTAGAGAGTTTCTTTATCTGATTTAAATTGTCTGATATTCTTTTGCGCGAGTTTGTTGTATAGATAGAGAAATCAAAGGAATGTTTGTGAAATCCTTAAGACGATAAGTTTGCTATTACGAAAATCTTGTTGATATCCATATATATGCTCATGTAGTCGTACTATAATAAAATTTTAATAGAAATACGACAATTTAATTATCACTTTATCGTCGCTTATCTACATGCTAACTTTACAATATTGCACAATATTGTTCCATTGTCTCGTATAAATAGCTGCATTAATGTATCATAAATCATTGAAGAACGTAACAATATACTTTGGTATTTTAATTTTCAGAATGCGATGTATTATTATCTTTTAATAAAAGAAACTAGGACATCTTCCAATTTTACAAGTTAAATGTAAATTAATTCATGAACTTGGAACGAGTCGATACCAATTAACGTTATAACGTCCAACATCGATGCAAAGAAAATGTTTTATTGTTAACAAAAAAATTCGAGACATATGCAGGCACGTTCACCCTTCCTTCACTCATTTCTCTTCTATAAGACAAGCCGTTAAAAGTAATTTAAAGCTTTTACATCTTACTTGATAAATGACTCCTCTCCTTTCTCGCTTTCTCTCCTCGGCAACATCCTCGGCAACATCCTCGGCCTAAGTAAACAAAAAATAAGGAAACTTATCATAAATTTTTATGTAATATATCTTAATGATGGTTACGTCAACGATCGTGTTAAAAGTCTGCAAATAAAATTCGATCGGAAAGATGCCATCTCCACTATTTTACCTCTGTCAAGATTAAAACGTGGAAAAATTGGGCGAAGAGATTTGGTAATAAAGTACTTGTAATTTTCTCAGTTTTCGTAGCCCCGAAAGCTATCGTACCGCGATTAATTTCATAACTCGGACGATTGACAAAGCATTGAAAGAAATGTCCAAATTCGAATACCCAGAATTCGATACGGCTACTAATAATTTATTATCGGTTATCTAATAGTGTTAAATACGTTTGAACGTTCGAGCAAAGACTTTTACTCGGATCGTCGAACGCGTCACCTTTAACATTGATTTCATCATTTAACTCGGATGCAACTTATACCTTGACTTCCGCCGCTTCTGCGTTTTCATTCATCTCGTCGATTCGGCTTCTTTCCTCCTTCGACGAAACACACGCCTTTACGCGGGACCTTTACCCCACGATTCCGTCCAACTTACGATTATACCTTCGATAATTCGAAACCTCCCTTATCCCTTCGTTGTCCCGCTACTGTTATTCCTTCGTGGCATACGCGCAAAGACACGTTGGAACTGTCGTTGATTTACTCACTCTTCGTTCGTCGCGATATTTAACAGAATTCCTTCGTTTGCTGTCGTAAAATCAGACAGAGCCAAGAGAGGAAAAACAAGGGAGATCGGATGGATGACGATACCACCGCTTCTTGCGATTTTTTATTAAAGGTCAACGCGAGAACGCCGAACCTCCTACGAACTTTCCTACTAAGAGCGTCACGGTAATTCACACGCGTGATCTTACGATTTACTGCGCGCTCTCACTCTTCGTAATTCGTGATTATTCCGAAAGTGACGACAAATTTCTCTCTTTCGTCTTTGTCTTTTCTCTCCTCTTGTATAGTTTATCAATAACTCGTAGAAGTGATATCGCTCCTTCACGATCGGAGGATAAAACTACCCCCTTATGATTAACAAAGGAAGAAGGAAGAAGTTACAGCGGCACTGTATCGACGAGTAGAGCACCCGATGACTTGTCATCGACTGAACGCGAGACGAGTCCGGTTTTATCGCCTTTACACTTGATCGCGTTGCGTTACGTAGGCGCAATGTATATATGTATGCATATTCGCGCGATTCCATCTCTCGATCGCGTTAGGGCTGCTCTCGTGACATCTTTTTGATCTTTCTTGGACACCTGCCAGGAAGAACGCGACGATAACGGCGATCACGATAAGAATAACGATAATACGACGACTTAGCATCGAGACAATGCTTAGGATTAGAATCGTACGCGCTGGTAAAAGGTGGCACGTGACTGCATTGGAAAGGGTGGCTCGCGGAAAGGGTGGCAATCTGCAGAGGCATCGCTTAATTCTTATATTAGATCTACTGGAAAGTAATCAAAATTTCTTCGATTTTAAAGAATTTTGTTTTATCTTATTTTAAGGATTTAAAAAAAATCGAACAACTGCCTTTACGCTGGCAAAAAGTGTTAGAAAATGATGGAAATTATTTTATTTATCAGTATTTAAGATTTCTTTAATAAATAAATGCAAACAGAAATTTTGATTACTTCTCGGAAAGGCGATGTCCTTTTCAAGTTCTTTCGGCGGTGGTACGCCGTGTACCAACTTGATATCTGTCATAAATCTTATTAACTAGATATCTTTTGTTCCAATAGATTAGATAGTCGTTAAGCTGCATAAATTATGCGATGTTATTTCATCAAAAAGTAATTCGATGTAAC
Source organism: Liostenogaster flavolineata (assembly GCA_025433975.1). Taxonomy (NCBI): domain Eukaryota; kingdom Metazoa; phylum Arthropoda; class Insecta; order Hymenoptera; family Vespidae; genus Liostenogaster; species Liostenogaster flavolineata. The sequence goes on along the minus strand of JAITYT010000290.1, from coordinate 2,014,494 downwards.
AAAGTCGATCCAATGCCAGAAAATATATGCCATAGCTAGATCAGTCATCATGGGTAGCTTCGTGGTAGCTCAGCAAGTACCACCCGAAGTACCCTATTCAATATTTGTACGAAAATGACACGGTAATCTTAAACTGCACGATATAACGGAATTTTCAAACAATATTTGTTTTATTCTCTACTGCATGTGTTTTTAACAATAAATCTTACGGCAGCGCAGTGCTCGACGGCAGAATTCTGCTTGTACTCGAGCACAGATATCCAGGGCACTATAGAGAATGGTTTCACCAAGCGCACGCGAAAGTGTTCATAGATTTAATAACAGTTTACGATAGATGTCATTTTATTTTCCTTTGAAGTCGCAAGAAATTGATCCTCTTTCCAACGTGTTCTTCCTGTAGTTATTCTAATTAAGTTCTTTCAAAAATAGATGATTAATCGCACCTGTATTACGTATGTATGCAGATACGCACGAAAGAAATCAAAGTACAAAAGGAACAAAGATGAAGGACAATGCGATTATTTGTAATTAGCAATTAGATAATATTGTAACGATATGTCGTGTATAAATTGAAAAGTCTTACGAGGAATTGCATTATTTTCTCTCGTTCTTAACAGAATCGCTTGAATGATCGAGGTGAAAATAAATCAGAGAAAATTTAAATCTATTAGAAAAATTAGCATAAGTATTTGAGGGTAAGATCTTATTCGCCAGTGAGAAACAATTGAAAGTCTCATTATGAGTCATAATGTAATCGGTTTTTTGTGACGCATTGTAATGTCATTGCTTAACAGTTTAATCGGTTGATTTTTCTAATTTCCAATTAAATCGATGAATCGATGCTACTTTCTGATTTTATTTTTTGATTGTAATTTACAAATAAAATTACAGCGTATCGATACGTCAGGCCTTTCCCGTCTCAGAATTCTCACGATGCGTAATAATAAGTACGTATGTACATAAGTATCTGCAATCGAAGGTGTCCTTAGAACGGATTAAACAGATCGCATAAACAGCTCCAGCGTTTAAATCTATTCTATTGCCCAATCATCCTCGTCGTCATCGTTCTATAAAGAAATTTAATCGTAAATATGCAGAGTTTTTAATAAGATTTATTCCTCGGCAGGTCGAAAAATGTACAATTGCAAAATTACTATTAAGTTATGTTAAAACGAATGAAATCCGATCGCGTTAAGTCTTTGCTCCAAAATATAGCGACCTTTCGATCCATTAGAATCTTAGATAAATGCATGGAATCAATGAAGACTTGAAAAAGTGAGATGGGCTTGGTCGTCTTCGCGATAAAATCTCGACGTTAACGAAACACGATCGTTCGAACCCACTTGTGCTCTTTATCGATGCGGCTAATCGAGGATTATACAGACAGTAAGACACTGACCTTACTTCGCCGTTTCGAGTACGACCTTGACCTTGAAGCGAGATCGCGTCTTCGACGTAGGGAGCACCGTGTTCGTAACGTAACCGAACACGTCACGCCACATTTTCAATTTTAACGATGGAGACCCTACGATTACGTCAATATCGTTCCTACGCATAGTAAATAGATACGTTTCTAGTCAATAGATATTCTGTAAATTTTAATAAGCACCATTTTAACTAGTTTATTGCTGTATTAAATGATAACAATGTTCTTTAGTGATTGCATTATCAATTCGTAACGAAATGTCGTTGAACTGTACTCAGCAATTTTGTTAAATACTTTCCGATTGCGAACATTGCAATGAATCGTTTTTTGCATTTCTTTTTTTTCGTGTAGAAGCAAATATCGAAAAGTACAAAGCATTAAAGATATCGGCCAACAGAGGATCAGTTCGTAGATAATTAAGTTTTTTTTGTAAGTAACGCTTTCAATAATATCTGTTATTTTCTATAAATTCTCTATTTCTAATTATAAACGATCTGTTTTAAAATAGAATCAAAATTATCTATTTCTGACTAATAATATATTTTCTGTTCTCTAAAGCAAATGGTCGGAAGATCAAAAGAAAGAACGCATACAGTTTTCAATTTACATTCATAAGAAGCTTTATATCCACATTATCACAGATCCTTTCTTTATTGAGATAACCTTTGTTGATATTTTTATCATCTACCAATGCATGCGTATATGACAAATATGACGATATCAGGCACACAAATATAACTTTTTTCCTTGTATCGAATTTTCTTCTTTTAAGATATATTTAGATTTAGCGATTCTCATTTGATAAATGTGGTTTTATATTATGTCGAATAATTTACGTTGCTCGACGTTATATTACGCTTCCATTATTCTTCCAAGCCAATTGATGTACCTGCGAGAGATCAACGAGAAGGAAATATTCTTTTTGTAGTTAGATCGAAGCATATTACTTTTATTCGAACTGCAGACCGTCTTATCGTTGCTGGTGGAAAAATCAACAAACAACTCCAATGCTTTCTCGTGAGCCTGTCGATAGTAAGGAGATTTTTTAATTTTCGTTGCGTTTCTTATCTCTCCGTTCTTCCAGTGAAGGCAAACATCGAGTTTTAATGCGATGATTTTTTCATGGTTTCCCTACGTCGATACGTATACCTCTTCAGATTCGAAAGAGCAATTTCTTGTTCAGCATGTTTCGCGTCAATTTTGCAAAAAAACATCCTTATCTTAAAACGACGAAGATAACATTTTTCATAAAGTTAAAACGACAAAGACAATGAGAGGAGTTGAAAAAATAGACGAGCTATCTCGTATTTAACCAAGAAGGACCGGGATCTTGTTTTCTTTCTTTCGAAAAGAAGAAATATTGCGACGTGTACTCTGCGTTGATCACTCTTGGAATTTATTGTCTTTAAAAATAAATCAAATCTAATCATTAAACAATCTTTAAATTTTATCGAGTCATCGCAGGCTTTTCAGGATTTCAAAATATTTTGATACGGAGTAATACCAAGTCAAATCTACTTTAAGGAACCATAGATTTCGCAAAATATCAGACATCACGACTGATTCTCTGCCTATCGGTTGATTATCAATTTTTATTCATCTTAATTATACCATTTAACGTAGGAGCACGTAATATGCAAATATTGAGAAATTTCGGAAATTTTATGAAGTGGATTTTGCGAAACTTTACTTATTTAAGCTTACGATGTTTTTATAATTGTGAAAGATTTTGACGTTTTGATTTAATGGCCATTCGTGTGTGCGTTTTCTACCTGTTCAAACCCACAACATTGAGATTTTAAATCGAAGCATTCCGACCAAAGGTCAGTCGGGATTAGAAGACACGATGTTATTAATGGAATAATAAATCTCACTGGAATCGAATCTCCTATAACTAACTAACTATTAGGTCGTCTAGGATGAAGTTTGTAATTAATAATAATTTTTCTACAAATTTTCTACGAATTTCATCCTTGACGACCTGATAGGTAAACACTAAAGACAATATTTCAATTTATTTATTTAAGTCCTAGGCTCGCTACGAGCCTATCAACTATGATACAGAGCAAAAATATAATATTAATATTTCCCTAGAACTGTGAAGTTCCCTAGGGTGATATAACTTGTTATGTGTAAAGCAATACAAAAATATTATAATTTATTATAAAATTCTATCTTAGAGTTATCCTATTACTAATTTATATAACTGTAATAACATTTAATCTACAATATGTATTTATCCAAAAATACAGTCTAGACTCTGGCTATATGTCGCATCAGACACACAGGTCTACCGCTTGTTTCCTTGGAATGTATTCCTTCTTCTATACAGTTCTATGCTATTCTAGTTTTTTTCTGTCAGTTTCACTATTATATTCTAAGTTGATGAGCCTTAATAAATGTATGAATCACGTCTAGTGCCAATTGGATCCTTCGCAAAGCATTGATTTCGTCGGTTGTCTCCCAGTTAACCAAAGGCAATGTTTCAACAAGGTACTCGTGACGCTGTCTGGCGTTTTAATGTGAAACTAAATTAATTGTGAAAGTGTAGTACACAGTCGCCCCTAGGCGGCGTGCACATCGACACTAGTTGTAAGAACGAGGTGCGGAGTAGTATAACACTAGCGAGCGGAAGCCACGCTCGTCACTTCCCGCTAGCTTCTTCAGTACAGACACGTGGTAATTAATAAAACTCTTTCGCACAATACAAATAGTACAGTTTTCCTGTACGCTTTTCTGCAACTATTTCCGCTCGTCGATACCAACATAATAAGTGTCAACCTGTGAACCCGCCCTTAGGAGCCGAGCACAACGAGCCAATGAGAACGCATCGTCTCAGGACGCGCCTGGTCTAGTCCCCTTTTCCCTCCACGACGGCACAATGTTCGGGTTCCGAGTCGTGGAGGCGACCTGCTTTCTCAATCATTAGCTCTCACACATTCATAGTTATTAGAAGTCATTTGCCTTCTGTATTTTAGACTCCAGTTTCCACGAGCTGCAACTGGCGGTCGTTCTTACAACTAGTGTCGATGTGCGTGCCGCCTAGGGGCGTTCGTGCTGCTACAACTGTACTATGCCATAGTCATCTATACTAACTTTGTATCTGTTTCATTGTTGTGTTGTGCTTATACGATACTTCCGTCGATTCGAACGAAGTAACGTTTCGACAAGTGCAACAATCGTTAAAAATTATTAATTAATAATGGCAGACGACGATTTCGACGGAGATGAGTAAGTAGAAAGTTAATTGTTCTTTGTTTTTAGACTATAATTTATAAGCTATTAATAATTGAATTTATTTTCAACATAACAACATGCATGTTTTGATATTATTTGTTGCGTACACAAAAATGTCGCACATAAGTATCAAAAATAAAAATGCATCGGATTGTAGAATGTAGAATAGGATTTAAAAGAATCGTTATACTCATCAAAGAAATGCTGATTGTTTAATACTAATACATAACATAACCTTAATAGAGTTGCAGACGATTTTGACGATGTAGATGATGATGATAATATCGAATTAGAAGCACAAGAAGAAGATGGAGATAATATAGAACTTTTGGCTGCAGGTGAAGCTACAGGAGGTGTTCAAAGATCTAAAAGAATTACTACTAGATATATGACAAAGTAAGTCATCCGACCGATTTAAATTTTAATGCTATACTAGTTTCGTAATTAATATATTTAAAATTATGCTACAGGTACGAAAGAGCCAGAGTTTTAGGTACAAGAGCACTGCAGATAGCTATGTGTGCTCCCGTTATGGTCGAGTTAGAAGGAGAAACGGATCCATTACAAATTGCTATGAAAGAATTGAAGCAAAGAAAAATTCCAATTGTGATTCGTCGTTATTTACCTGACAATAGTTACGAAGATTGGGGAATAGATGAACTAATTATAATAGATCATTAAGTTTATTATGTCTAAATACAGTATTTATAAATTATTATCGTGTTAAATATAAAACCAAATCATTTTATCAACTATATTAATGGTACTATTTTTTTAGTGATACATATAATAAAATTAAGCTTATACGTGGCATTTTAGGATATGTAGTAAGATTGTTATGATCCAAACCCTTTCATTATGCTAGATTCTAGACTTGCATTAATTTCGCTATTTAGTACGTCTCGTATATTGAAACGCGCACGCGCATTGGTACGACGTATTCAGAGAGTTATCAGTTCTTTTTAGGTTATATTTTGTATGTTAATCGTATCTCAATTTTAGACGTTGTTCGATGTTTAAGTTAGTAAAAGATACTTATAATACTGATCATTCGAAAATTTTAACAGTGATACCACAATAAAAATGTGAAACAATAGGAAGAAAAATATTTCAAACCAATATCTGCGATTCTAATTAAAAAAAATGATAACAACCTTAAAATGTCTCCGGTAATTTATTATTGTCAACGTTGACAGATTTTATCAAGCTGCTACATCCTAATACCCGAGTAGTGTAGACGAAGATAACGATGATAACGTAATAACCTCTAATATGGCGTGGTGAGTAATGTTAAATTCTAACAATATGAACCGAATAAAATCTAATTCGTAATAATCTCTGTATTTTGAAGGAATCTATTAAAAAAAAATCATTTAACAATAAGACCATCTTCGGCATCACCTCTTCTTTCTTATGCAGAAGATAGAGAACTAGATGTAATAGTTCAACGTCTCATTTAGTATGTACAGTCTTGTATTTATATTCTTTTTTAAATCGCTTAAATTTTAAATACTATCAAAATTTATTAATTTTGACATTGATATAACAGCGTTGAGGAAACTATTAAGAAATTAGAAAAGGAAATGAAAAAATATATAGAAGCAGTTAAAAATTTAGATAGAGCTGATCAACGTTTAAGTTTAAACTTAACCACTTGTGGATTGGCACATATCAGTGATGAATTTAGAAGAATCGTTGAAGAATATCATTCCGTTACCACACAAGTTAGTAACGAATAAACCTTTTCTTATAAAGGACATACATTTTATCTTAAACATTTCAGGTAGGCAAGACCGTACAAGAAATGCCAGTATTATGTCGTACAACATTTATAGAACCTTTGCGAACATTGCGAGATGAATTTGCTTCGATAGCAGCTGCTATAGGAAAGCGTGAAGAGCTAGTAACAGTTTGGAGAACTTTGTATAATCGTGTAAAAAAATTACAGGAAAAGAAAGATAGAACAGCTAGTCACATAGCAAAATTAGAAAGAGAACGCAGAGCAGAAGAAGCTGCTGCTAAAGATTTAAAGACTATACATTCTCAGTTACTTGTAGATTTACCATTGTTTCTTGATAAACGATTAAAATATATAGAACCAAGTATACATGCTTTAATTATGATACAATTAGATTATTATGGTAGTACGACACAGCTTTTTACTCAATTGATGCCTATACAAAATTCCTCAGAATCTCCATCACGTTTTATGATTCCAGAAGAAGAATATCAACAATCGGTAAATAGTCAAATAAATCGAATAAGAAAGCTGACTATTGTAAAAGATCATTAAAGTATATTATATATCGCAAAGCATAGTTCGTGCAACATTAAATTGTATCTGTATATATATAAAATAGGGATAAAATAATAATGCAACGTGTACTTTTAATAAATACATTATCTTTAACTATAACACTATATTCTGAAGGCTTTGGAGAACATCATATAGGCTTCTTTGAAAAGTATAATACAACTAAATAAAACTGTTGATAAAGTGAGCAAATAATATAATATTTGTAAGAAGTTTTATCTTATAAAATAGAAAGTATTAACTAATTGTACGAATGTTATTTATCTTGCTTGGCAGTATTTACATTGTGGAAATACAAACTTTTAGCAGAGTACAGTATTCTTAAGAAAGAATCTTTAAGACGGAATCATACCCTGTCTTTGCTTCCAATGTGCACCCGCTCGACGATTATGATTAGCTCGTGTTACTTTATGTATATTTTTTTTATTTCTATTAGCTAAAACTTCTTCATCTTGTCCTTGTCCTTTAGGTTTACCTATTGTAGAAATATGTTCTTATGATATAAAATATTAAAATTAAGATTATTTACAAATTACAAAAATTATCCTATTATGTCAATTTGCGTATTAAACAAAATTAATGATTGACATATACATCTATTCCAATCTAGCAATTATATATATTAAGGTGGAAGCATTTCAATGTGTGTGTGTGTGTGTGTGTGTGTGTGTGTGTGTGTGTGTGTGTGTGTGTGTGTGTGTGTATATATTAAAGAAATATTAATTATAACGTTACATACCGAAAACGTTGTGCACAGTTTTACCTCCTCGTGCGGACTGTCTTCTTTCCTCGGCTTTAAGTCTTATTTCTTCTGGATTTTGCAAGAAAAGATCTCTTCCATTCATCTCGGATGAACAATTTTCATTGTCAGAATCGGTTTCATCATCATTTGTTATTTCAACTATATTCTTTTCTTTCGTACGAAGAACCTGTTAATAATAAATATTTTGTAATATATGTAACATATCCGAAAAGTATACATAGCAGAAGAAAAAGAACTTACTCTGGGAGTAGTAAATGCCCTGGAATCTGGTACATCATCCTGTGCAGAACCACGAATATCAAGACTGTTATATGTATCGTCATACTCATCGTCATATTCGTCTACGACGAGACTGTATTTATTATATATGTTAGTTACTGTTTTAACGTCAGATTTATCATTTAGAAGCTCATTGATATTTCTATATTTATCCTTTCTAGATACAGATAATACATGGAAAAAATAATATTAAACATCTGCGAATGATGCATGAATTTCTTTTTTTTATTAAAAAAATATTTTACCTTTTACCCTTGTGAACTCTACTTGTATCTATGACATCACGGGTCATAACATCAAATTCATCATTATCAAAAACATTCAATCTTTCGGTGCCAATTGCTTGATCTACAGCCGCGGATGCTTCCTATAAAATTTATTATATTGTTTAATTGATTACAATAAAGTACAATATACACGACATGATAAAAATTACCTCGGGATCCGGGGGAATACTAGGTAATGTACGATCTATTTCTTTTAAATTAGAGGGTAAAGTATCCTCCAATATAGCGTTTATCACAGTTTCAGTGTTGTAATTATAATGTTTTAAACACATCTAAAATTATCAAATGATTATTTATGTAACAATCTGGCACGACAGATTATATTAATGAAAGAAGGCATTTTACCTCGATAAAACCTTCGCCTAAATCACATAAAATGTCTTTAACTTCAGAAATAAGAGATGCCCATTCTACAGAATTTCGTTCAGGTTCTTTTATGGATTGTTTTACAGGTTGTTCCACAAAACTTTCAGAATTATTAGATATGGTTCGTTGATTATTTTGAATTCCACTGGGCCCTGCTACAGGTTCCTGTATATAATTAGTATTTTAAAATTGATATACTATTTATAGTTTAATAGATATAGTCGTTTACAATTTATAACCGAATATATACACATTTTTAATACACTTGATACTTACATTTACATCATTAGAAGATACAATAGCTGAAATTTGAGAGTCTCCGATAGCAGCATAAACTGCTTGTAACAAATAGTTACGTTTAATAGTATCGCTAATACCGTGTTAAGAAAAATAATACCAAAGAAATAAGTTCATTTCTTAATGTTTGCATACGTTTGGTTGAAACTATAATTAAATAAATTTTATAAAAGGATACAGTTCTGGAAATATTTTTGATAATTCTTCAAGATCATAACCAATTGGATAAAATTGATGGTAATCTGTAATGAACTCCTTTTCAGATATAGCATTACTCAGTAAATTCAAATAATCATCGACTCGATTCTTTATTTCATCCTCCGATAATAAATCTCTGTTGATTATAGAATAAATAATATATAATGATATTTTATGGAATGGAGAAACTGTAAATTTCAATATAGAAACACTAACTTACAACTTTTCGTGGATACCTTGTAGTGGTTCAAATATTATAGTTCGATAAAGACACAATAATTCTACTCTTGTAACATCTAGACGGTGTCGAAGCTCAATATATTTTATCATATTTTCTTCGTTATATGCTAAGCTATTTAGTTTTCTATACATTTGAGGTATTGTATTATCATATATCGAAACTATTCTATTAAATACATATGTTAATTATTATTAATTATATTAATATAATAAGAACGTATATATCGAAGAAGAATATAGAATCAATACTCACTTATTTAAAAAGTTTTCTTGGTGAAATATTTTTACTGCGGGAGGATAATTCTTTAAAAATACGTTAATCGTTGAGGATACATCAAGAATATATAATATCAAATCCTCTAGTGCGAATAATGTAATCTTCATAGTATTAGTACTCTTCTCTATAAGTGGAAGAACCTCGCCTTCTTGATAAATAGGTCGGTCGCAAAATTTTAATTCAACATTCTTTAGTGCCTATATGAACAAATCTAAATATACATGTATATCCTACACTTTCAGGCATATTACATTTTATGCGATAATATGAGATAAGAATAATACATTACCTCTATAAGACAAGGTACCGACTTTTGCAAATCATCATTATATGCCGGTTGTAATGTAAATAAGCTTTCTAGAATTTTTCCTACTGTTTTCTCATTTTCTCTGCCATATAGCTGACTCAAATCATAAATAAGAGGAACGGTAAAAATGAAATTGTCATATAATAATTTTCCAAGAAATGGACGGTTCATATATTCTGTAGGACTTTCCTTGTTGGTAACAAGACGTGTAAATACCAAAAGTACATAACGATGTAACGTCTGTAACAGTTCTTGCATTTCAGAAACATCAGGAAAATGTTCTAAAGCATAAAATGGTGGTGCTTCTTGTAAGAAAGATACCAGTGCATCTAATATCGAGGTATTGAATACAATGTTCGACCAGAATCTAAATGAATAAGATTACATAGGAATTATAAAATGAAAGGCTAATTTCATAACTAATATTCAAATACAAGAGATATTACATAAAAAACAGAGAGAACTAGAATTTATAATGTAAATATCATACCGATAAAAGGGGAGACTCAACAGCCATTTTAAATCGTCGATCATATAACAAACAATTTCCATCCAATGTTCTTTAGCACCTATAATTTCAGAGCCATTTTCATCAAATGTTTCTAAGGTTTCATAATGTAAGAAATATCGTTCGTCTACCCATCTTGCATTCTAAAATATAATCATCTTTTAATAATACATAACATATGACAATCTGTTACAGTTTAATAATAATATAGTAATAGGATATTATTTAATAATAAAACTATTACCAACGCAGGTACTACTTCAAAAACTCCTTTCGTCTTTATATTTAATGTCAGGTCTTCCAAAGGTAAGTGGTCGGGATTCTAATAAAGAATAAAAAATATTTGAAGCATGTTTAATGCTATGGCTAACTTAACCTATGCTCGTCAACAATGATTACATGATGAAATTATAATTGATAAAAATTGGATACCTCAAAGAACTCCATCTCTTCATGTAATGCATTATTCGTCATAAATAATAATTTTAATTACTGACGTACAGTGATAATATTTAATTTCACGGAATAGCTGTCACTCTTCACCTCTGACGTGAAGTAGAGTGTTTTCAGCAACTGCAGCAAACCTTTCTTTGTTTTCAACCAAATACAGGAAACGATACTTTTGCTTACCCAATGAGAGGGTCACAAGTAAAACTACGTAAGCGATATAACTAGCTTTCGCAGTAGTCCTTTGTATTACTGTCACGAACAATTTTCGGGGAACTCCCGATTTAATTAATCGTCGGTATAGAATAAATAATCAAATGTTTCATTTACTTTCCAGAAATACATTTATTATCTGATACATTTAAAAGTTTTTCTTAGATAAGCTAGCAATTTTTAGATATATAAAAATGCATTCCAGATACGAGATACCAAGTACGAAAATAATAATATAAAATATATTTAATAATTAAAATGTAGACTTTTAAAATACTCAATTACATTAATCATATATAGTATAATTATAAAAATAATAACCACTATATAATGTTGTGCAAGTTTTTAATATTTTATTACTACCGATAATCAAATCATAGGAAGTATCGTTTCGCTGTATATCGCGATGTACGATCGATATATCGAAAGAAGTCGAAGATAGCGTCGCGAATCCGTGAATAGGTCTTTCCTTCGTCACTGTAATCAGCGAAAGGAATTGTCGTAAGTAAATGACAATTAATTCAATAATATTTACTTTAAAATTGCATATAAACGAATGTATTTAGTGTATTGATGCTTAGCAAACGTAATTTTTACTAAAGTTTGCTGAAAATCAATGAAATTTATTTAAATTATTCGTTTAAGAGTTACCACGTGCTGCACGGTTAGGTCAGGTTATGCATGCGAATTCTTTAATATATTTCTTTCAATATATTGCTCCTGAAATGAGTTTTCCTCGGTTTTTAGAATGGCGGACGCTGCACCAGCCGCACGTGGAGGTTTTCGTGGAGGTTTCGGCACTCGTGGAGCCGGTGGAGATAGAGGTGGACCACGAGGTAGAGGTCGTGGTGGAAGAGCAAGGGGACGCGGTCGTGGTCGTGGCAAAGAAGATAGCAAAGAATGGATACCAGTAACCAAATTGGGACGCCTGGTTAGAGATGGAAAGATAGTGTCGCTCGAACATATTTATCTTTTCTCTTTGCCTATCAAAGAGTATGAAATTATAGACAAGTTCCTCGGTCCAGACTTAAAGGACGAAGTCCTTAAAATTATGCCTGTCCAAAAGCAAACAAGAGCAGGTCAACGTACTCGCTTCAAGGTAATCTATGGCATTTCTGATAGCAATACTTATATAAGTTGTAGTCATTAAGTTAATAACTTTCTAATTATTAATATTGTAAGAAATGTATCTATCGAAGGATGTGATTGTCTATTCGTATACTGGCAAGATGGTAATATCTAACCGTTCGATGTGATTCCGCAAGAAAGAAATGCTATTTGCGTATTAAATATTTTAAAATTTAAGTAATCATTTTTCATCATTTATTACATCGTTCAAATTACAATTATGTCGCAACAAACGTTTCACACGTATATTTTACAATACTTTATATTATTTTTATCTATTACGTACTATCTATATATTAATCATTGAAATATAGATTGAAGAACCGATAGTCGCAGAACAGACATTTTAGTACTAAGTGGAATAATAAGCGAATGTCCTATCTTTTTGTTGTTTGATTCCTAATACGAATTAAAACTTACTCGTAGGCTTTTGTTGCAATTGGAGATGCCAATGGTCATATTGGTTTAGGAGTCAAATGCTCGAAGGAAGTAGCTACCGCTATTCGTGGTGCTATAATTCTGGCAAAACTTTCCGTAGTCCCTGTACGAAGAGGTTATTGGGGAAATAAAATTGGGAAACCCCATACCGTACCATGCAAAGTAACTGGTAAGTGTGGATCTGTGCAAGTACGTTTGATTCCTGCACCTAGGGGTACTGGAATTGTATCTGCACCTGTACCGAAGAAGTTACTACAGATGGCTGGTATCGAAGATTGTTATACATCAGCTAGAGGGTCGACCTGCACCCTTGGTAACTTTGCTAAAGCAACCTACGCCGCAATAGCAAAGACTTATGCTTATTTGACTCCAGACTTGTGGAACGAACAGCCTCTACATAAAGCACCATACCAAGAGTATGCTGATTATCTGTCAAAGAACCATAAAGTTGTAACAGGGCAGAGACCTGCCGAAGTGGTTTAAAATATAAATCTGAACTCCACGAGAATCAAATAAAATGACTTGTATCTTGTTCATCCCTCCAATGAGAATCAAAGTTAATTCTTTGCGACTAATTTGGACACCTATTAACATGTCGAGTGCCGTGTAACTTGCTGTACCACGATACCAGCGCTTGTGACCTGACAGGGATTTCCTTATAAAATCGCGTGGCACTCAACGTGTTAATATAATTTTCATGAAAAAAGGATGTCTGTAGAGTTGGTGATAAATTAAAAAGCATGTTAATTATATTTTATATCGATATTTTTCCCTAAATTTTATTTGAAGCTCTTTTGAAGCGTTCAACAGGGAGCATATTGTCATATTTAGTGCAATGTTATTATAATTCTCATTACAATTTTACATGTTTCATGTACACAAGTATTCTCAATAGCTAGAATTATATGTGTTAATCTTATGAAATAACTTGGGTTAATTATTAGATATACGAGTTCATCCGCTAGTGCATAGCCACTATCATCGATTAGAGAAAAATGGTGATAATAAAGTACCATCGTTCAGCTTTAAAACGAGATACAATATTTGATCCTATTGTAAATATAATCTGAAATATTGTAGAAAATAAAAGCAATTTGTATCCAGAAGTCATTACGTAAACGCTAATTTACAATCGGCGTTGGTATTAAATAGATTAGATAAAGACACCAACTGGTAAGAACTGTCTCTTCGAGGACAGTCCCCCTTCGGGCAAATGAGCGCCCTACTTCACCCAAGCTTCGGTTATATTTTGATCATCAGGGTTACAGCAACCTGTGGAGGTTCCTTTCTCAGGATTACGGTAGATGGCGTTGGGTAGCTGCCACGTCATTACCGAATCGAAACTCTTGATTAACTCATTCAAAATTCAATTTGGATATTAAATATCGGATTATCACTGTCAGTCATAATCTTACTTTTATCGAATAGATTTTATGATTTTATAAAATGATGAAACGGAACAGATGAACGATGAAATTTGTACTAGACACCATCTTATTTTTTTTTGGGAAAGCCAATGATCGTTAAACGATGACGTTATTAGGAAAGCATCTTTATACGTTATCACTTTTCATTTTAAATATATGGAACGACCATTGTTATGTCAGTTTTGTTAAAGCGTTAACAAATTATTTTGTTTATCGTTTAACCTAATTTATACAACAGTTAACGCTTTCTAATAGTTCGAATCGTTCCTCCCGTACAATTTATAACGTTGTATGACACGCGTGCGCGCGCACACACACACACAACTATAATATAAATTTACATATAACATTCTCAAGAAGAGCGTCGAAAGTGTCACCGGTTCGAAAGGCTTTTACTACCTTTCACTTTACTTTCGTTACGAACGGTCCTTTGTATCGAAGTTACAGCGCGACGAATCAGGTCGTGCTTCGCCGCCTGTCAGCTATATCTAACCGGTCTCTTCCAGGGTTGAAAGCACCCATTAAGTCCTCGATGAGGGTGTCAAGTTGACCAGATCCGTCCCATGAATTTTAGGGCAAATAAACATCCCAAATGTCGTTCCGGAAAGCGATACGTATCTTGGATTAGAACGAATGTAAATGCGCAGGCTACATTCTCTGTCAATTTTAAAGATATTAGATAAATTTACTTACATAAATACGTGGACGAGTGAAAATTGTTATACTTGCGTTTTTGAAGCATACGTACCATCGAGAATATAGAATATATTTTATTCGGATAGTCGTAGACTCCTTAGAGAGATATTCCTAACATCCATAACGCTAATACTTGTAATTTCTCTAACAAATTACGTTAATAGTCTGAGGCATTGTCCAGGGTTTTTTCTGTTGTACGAGGCCTAGTGATACGCTACAGCACTGTCATCATCATTCTCCTCCTGAAAGGCTCCTCCGGTAGCCTTTTAGTTTCAAGTGCGTCACCTACACGTCCGACCAGGTCGGAGACGTTCATCGATCGTACGATCGATTTATTTAAATCTTCGTCGTCGACCTCATAGATTATTAGCCGAGTCAATCGTAAGAGTACGCTTACTCGAATTAAAACAGGCAACGAGCATCGAAAGTTTACAGGAACCTCGTCGTTGTTCACTAATACGCGAAGAAATAGCTAACAGGACGCTCGGTCTTATCATCGTGTGCCAACGACGTATCATCGTCCATTCGTGGATAGGAATCGGCAAGAAGGAGGAAGGGGTGTGTAATCCTTAATATAGAGGAAGAAAGACAGAAAGAGTCGGAGAGAAAGATCGGAAGACGAAGTCGCAGGGAACATTCCAGATCCAAAATTGGAAGCGGCGTTTCTGCCTTCTCGAAACGGGGACCGCATTCCACCGGACCATTTTATTTTATTAGACTGAAAGGTGTCAAATATATAGATGGCGAGTAGGGGCCCACCTACTTACATACCTACGTAGATTCAGTTGAGACTTGTTTTGTGCCATCTCCCTTCGAGTCTCGGGGACCTTCGTTTCACCCGCCTCTCGGGCCCAAAGAAGACAACGACTACGACGACAACATCCTCCTCATCGTCCTGATCGTCGTTCCGATGCCTTCCACCACCACGCGACGCGCGCGAGTAAAATGCCAACGCGAGGATCCCCCTACCTTTCGTCGTTCCTTCCTACTTTTTCCTTTACTCCAAGGGACCTCGCTCCCACCGCCGTCATCGTGGGCCAGCATGACCGTGGGTCATTGTGCCGGGGTGACAGATTTTTGACAGATTCTGTCTGATTTGGTGTCGAGTGACGCAGGGACGAAGACGACGCGTTCTCCTCATCCCCGTAGCCTCATTGACGTCGAGTGGCACTATAACCCTCTTCTTCTGGCCCCGTCGACGTATCTCGAGCGCATTGTCGTGGGACGCGCGATCCTACACATTCCGATCACGATACGGTCTATGAGACACGCACTTGGACGTACAGAAACGGCCGCCGCCTTCGACGCGATCGTCGTTGATCGCGCGAGACGTTCAGGATTGGTTGGAAGAGGGAAGAAGAATCGGAGAAGGCAATGGGAGTATAGGAGAATTTGTCGAGACCTCTGTGCGATTTTATACTTTATCATCACGTTGAGTCGCCTTTCAAAGCGATCGTTCAGACTCTGCTTTGGTCGCCATCTTTCTTTTCTATCCCGATGGTTAACACGGCTAGAAGGAATCGTACAATTTTCACCTCGATCAAAAATGGGCAAATTTTCTAGGCTGGAGACCAACGTCGACATGCATAGAATATTGCTTGAACGTGGCTAAGGCAACAGTTGGCGAGATAACTTCGCGAAAAATAATTATAATATAATACATTCCACGTCCGATGCCGTCGAAACGTCAGAAGTTTGAAATCCGCGTCGTACTTCTTTTACTTATATGCGCAACGACGAAGTTACGTGCACGTCGAAGTTTGCACGATCGACGGATCGTCTTGGAAGTTCGATCAACCCGCGAGTCAGACCAAACCCAAGATACAAAGGATAACTTAGACGAGGAAGATAGAGAAGAAAAGACGCAGATCAAAATAGAAGGACGAACGCGTACTTATTCGCTCACCCACGAAATGCACACTCGTACATCCACACATCCATACGTCTATACATGAACACCGGTACAAGGTGCGCTTTTCCTAAAACGAGAAAGTTCCTTCCCTAAACAGTGCGTCCACGCGCAGAATCGTCGTCGATGTCGCGCATCGAAGTTCTTCCTTCTCGTTCCATCTTCCTCCGCTCTTCCTTTCCTCGCCTCTCTCGTTTTCAATGAGGAGCGCGTAGCAGTACCCTACCGAGGCGGGGGTAGCCTGGTTTTGTGCGCGCCTCCCCGCGTTACACGCAAACGCGCATCAAAGGTCGACGGAGGCTGTGGAGTAGCTAGCTAGCAAGCGAGCTAGCTTTACGGTGTGGGATACGGCTTATTTCGGCGACAATGCGACCGTCCCGACGCTAGCATAAAGGCGCATAAAGCTTCCCGCTAACGTGAAAATTATTCTGTCAAACATTCGGACGTCGGATTACCAACGGGGTCGGGCGTCACCCGCTTCTTTTTTCTCTCTCTCTCTCTCTCAGTCTATCTTTAGGAAGTGTATACCTACCTACTGCGTGCCGTTCCAGTCGGAAAAGCTAACGATAACGACGTCGACGACGACGACGCGTATTGGTTCGTACGAACGGCGCGCAGATGCTGAAAGGATTTGTCGGTCAACGAAACGATCGCTGATTTAAGCGTGACGCCCG
>JAITYT010000290.1:1981678-1991884 GCA_025433975.1 Liostenogaster flavolineata | reverse complement strand
TCTCTCTCTCTCTCTCTCTCCCTCTCCCCCTTCATCCGCGTCGCTTCCCCACCACAGCGAAGGTTACCGCCATTTCAGAGAAGCGTTTTAACCAAAAGTGGTGGGAGTACTCGAGAAGGAGGAGACAGAGTCGAGAGCACGGGAAGCTGGAAGGCGCGAGTCCTCCTCTCTTCCGTGATGCGCCTCTCGCTTCCTCTCTCTGCCTCTCTACCTCTCTCCATCTCTCTTTGACACGCGATGCATAGAGGATCTCTCGCTCTCTCGCTCACCGTCAGATCCATCCTTTCGATTCCCCCACTTGGTCGCAGTCCAGGCAGCGGCGCCGCCGCTTTATTCCCGCGCCGTCGCGCGAGGACGGCGCGTTCCGCTTCATACGGCCTGCGGAACGGCTCGAACCATCCGCTCCTGCCGCTGCTGCCGCGAACTCCGAAGAGGCAGAGCCCTCTTACCACCACCTCCTCCTCCTCCTCCTCCTCCTCTCCTCCTTCTCCTCCTCCTCCTCTTCTTCACCCTTCAGTCGCTTCTCCGGGGGAACTCCAGCCCCTCGCGATCTCGACCCACCACCACCACCACCACCACCGGAATTACCATCACCACCCCTCGATCGGTTCGATTGTCATCGGGAAGGAGGGGTGAGGCGCGAGACCGGGAACCGTCGGGAAGAAAGGCAGGGGGACGGAGTCGAAGAAGGTTCGAGGACAGCGCTACCGAGCGGTGCTACCAGGAAGTAGCAGGATCGTTGGCCGTGGTCGTTGTCGTGGTCGTAGCCGTCGCCGTCGTCGATGTCGTCGTCATCGTCGTCGATGTCGTCGTGGCGCGAAAGGATCCAAAGTTGTCGCGATCGAAGTGCTTGTCGCCGTGATCGTCCTCGTAATCGTCGCCATCGACCACGCGTCCGAGTTTACGTGACGTACGCGCCTTTCCTCTGACGGGCGGCTTCCGCAACTCTTGCCAAACCGGGTGACGCGGTGCTCGAGCGCGTGTGAACCACCATCGAATCCGGGATCCTTCCATCCGAAGGAGAGGAGATCTTGGATCGTTGCGAAGCAAAGAGCGCCGGCTAGTGGCTAGGAAGGGATCGTCGCGCGTCGGCCACTCCACCGTGCTGGATTTAGAGAGCGCAAGGGTGGATCGGTGAAGATCGGGACTGATCTCGACCTATTGGGACAGAAGCGTCGAGAAAGAGAGAACGGACTCCTGGGAGGAGGCTGCGTCGGGCCGATTCGTTTCCGACTCGAGGCGGCACTCGGAGGACTCGCAACGTCGCCATCGTCTTGCCAGAAGTCACAGCGGGATATCGACCGGCAAGAAAGCAGGGAAGAGAGGAGCAACGAAGTCACCTGTCATCGAGACGTTAAGAAAGGTAAGGGAGAAACCGGATGTTGGTACTTGTTTTCTTCCTTTTTTTCTCGTTCTTCCTTTCTTTTTACCCCTTTTCTTACTTATTCCCCCGTGCCGAGATCCTTGGCTGATGGATTTTGGTCGATGGATACCGTTCGGTTGGCTCCCTAGTCTCGAGGGAACGTTCTTCCCTTTTCTTCGTCGTACGTTCGTAGGAATTTCACCGAGATTCTTCGGAAGAGCTTTGGTTTTTTGTGGATTCCTCGGTGCTTCGTTGAAAACGAAGGCGCTAGGCTCTAACGAGAAGTTAAACGAGCGAGTGAAGCAATCCGCGTTCGAACGAACGTCATTTTGGTGTATTTGGCGAGATTGCGTCGTTCGATATTCCTTTCGATGTATTACCAGAGTAAAGAAGCAGCGAGATATCGAAAGAGCAAGGAATTGGTTATCGCAACTTCCAGCGACGAGATACGCCGATTGGAATATCGCAAATAAAAGATGACCTCGAGTTTTGTTACGTAGACGCACGGCGTTTCTTTCAGGTTTGGATATTCGCAAGTATTTTATCTAGAGCACGGAAGTACTCGAAAATCGACGTGGAACTTCGGCGATCGCGAAGGTCCGAGACAACGCGCCTAAGTCAAGAAACTTTCGTGTTAAAGTGGAGTAATCCGATCGATTATAGGAGTCAACGACTCTAAGTGTTTAGGAAATTGGGACAATTCGATGATACGATATTCCGCGAAACGTTGCCATTCGACGGAAGCGTAAACATCGTCGTTCGAAATCGGTATTTCTTCTTTTTCATTTATGGATTGTTAAGAACGCAAACTCTTTCAACACTCTTCGAATACATTCGTAATTGACGACCGTACGGTGAGAAATCCTTTTCCCTGATGTTGTCTGCAATATAAAGCGTAATTTCGCTTTTTGGTATCGTTTGCATTTATCGAGATATAAGCGATGAAATTTATGTACGTTATTATACGGTAGCGTAAGTACATAAACAGAGAAATCGCGAGACCTTCGATGGTTATCGATATTATTATTGTCGCGAATCGAGTCGTCTTCGACCGTTCGCTCTGTTTTGGAACATCGTCGATTCGGTGTTTCGTCGAATCATCGGTACGGAAAACGTTTGCAGAGTCTCGCGACTTCTTCGCGACGCATCAACCGCAGAGGATTCCTTAGATTCTCTAGCGCGCTTCTTTCGTTCACGAAACGCCGACGAGGGCTACCGCGATCGTTTAAAGATAATCGAGACTCCAGAGTTATCGTACGTAAGTAAGTACCGTGTTAATACGAAACATTGACTAAACGCACGAATTAAAGAGAGGAGAAAATATCCTTTCCTATCTGTCCTATTTATCCTATCGATCCTAAATTCGATTTGGGATACTCAAAATACCCAAGATCGCTTCACCAATTGTTCGAGCGACGACGTAGCAGTGGATAAAGGCGATCGACTCACGCGACAAGAGTTACGAGCACAGAGAGGAGAAAAGAATGCTTCGCTCGCTTCGTAAGACACTGCGTTACTGTAGCAGCGTTTTCTTTTTTCTCTTGGGCATATTTAGGCGTGGGTGATCGATCGGCATCTCCTTCGAACACGGTGCGCCAAGTAGTAGCGTGCACATGTACAATGATCCAACTGTTGTCGTCGTTAGTCTAAGGATTGACATCGACGCAGAATCGTCCTGTGACGCGCTATCTATTATCAGTAATCGTAACGATCGTAACGATATGTTTATATCCTAAATTCGACTTAGGACACTCATACGCAACGGATAAAAGCGACTGACCATGCGTCGCTTGGTCTCATCGCTATCTCGAATGTACCGAATTAATCTTTCGAACGGCTGTAAATCGGGAATCGATATCTAGCCAACCGTTCGGCTGTTTGGAGAAGAACGCGAGCGACCGCCTTCGAGGGGCACGATTTACGTGTAAAATTAGGGCGTGACCGAAACACTTCCAGGGGACTCCTTCGTAACCGGGCATCAGTCTGTTCTTCCCGGTGGTCATCTTGGTGGATTCTAGTTATTACGCGAAAGAGGCGTGGCTGTAGTCTTTATTGCCCTTTCTTCCCCTCGTGCTCGTGCTTTTTTTCTTCGTTCTCAGGAACGAACGCGGGTCCTCTCGATAGGACAACTCACTCGGTCCTTTTTTCCCAGCTCGTGAGCGCGTTCACCGGCGGATGTGAATCCGCGGGACATTAAGCGCGGATCCATCCGCGATAAATTAGTGGCGATCGATCGCTCGATGGAAATCGATTGTAATTGACCGTCGTTGGTACCTTGGCGGATACGTCGTTAAAGCCCCTCCGATGGAGGTTTGGATATCGGACAATTCGCTTTAATTGGCTGTAACCGGGCGCCGGTAAAATACTTCGCGCTTAGTGGCTTTTCACGGTGCCAATTCGTCACGGCGTGGCGGTGCCTACCGTAGAATGCGAAGTGATTAAGATTCGAGCGGCAACAGCGACGACCTTACGCTCGATCGATCGATCGTTCGTTCGTTCGTCCGTCGTTTCATCGTTCTTTACTCGTAAACGCGGCTGCATCTCATCTCGATTCCATCTTTTACAACATTTTCTACAACTCGCCACGAGAAAAATTCTTACGACGTTCCGCGTAATCCGAGTAAAACCGACTCGCTATTTTCTCGAAATGTCTCTCTTACTCGTAAACGCGATTGCATCCACCTTCCTTCGTATTTCACTTGTCTTCATCTCGATACCATCTTTCCATCGCGTGTACGTTGGAATACGTCGATTTTGTTCTCGTGTTTCATCGATCCTAGATCATGCCAAACGACGTCCTTCGAATTTTGTCCAAACCCACAAATTCCGTCGAAACTTAGAGTCCAAATTTCGAGATCAACGACGACGATACGTAATTACCTATGCGTATTTAAGTGTCTACGACGCATCCACCCACCTCGCTTCCTTCCTTCCTTTGTATTTATCTTATTTATATCTCCATTCCATATTCTACGTTACTATCGTATTCACGAGGCTAAAACTCGCAAGAACACGCCGATTTTATTCGTGGAATATCGCGTCTATGAGGTGAAAACTTCGATAGCAACGACGACGATACCTAACTTCCTACGTACCCAACGTCGCAACTTCCGACGTCGCAAGAACCGACTCGCGATCTTTTCAAAATGTCTTCCACGCAGTCTCGTCGATCGAGCCTTCCATCGATCCCGCCTGTCGATCAATTTCATCGAATGATCGCGCGATATTCCTTCGCGTTACTCCTTAATTAAAAAAAAAAAGAAAGAAAGAAGACCTCGCGAGAGACGACGGAAACTCAATGGTTTCCTCGGACGCTCGTCGAGCCACTCCATCCTCCTCGGTGTTTGCAGAGGACGCGGAGGAGGAGGAGGACGACGACGAAGCGAAAGCCAAGCGAGAAGGATCGATGGCGCGCACCGAGATCGAGAAAGCGTGTCCTCTCGCGTATAATTAGGAACGGCGAAGGCACGGCTCACGGTAGCAAGTCGCACGCTTGTCAATGCGAGACGCGGCTCATTAACGAGCTACCTTCGCTTCACCACCGCGGCGCAGCCCACTTTTCTCCGCTTGGGATTTGCCCTCTTCACCCTCGCGCCTTCTTCGCCCTCCCCGCGACTCACCCCGCCTCTCGGCCGACACCTCCTGGGCCGCCATTATCGCCAACTTTTTTATATCACTCGCTCTATTCACGCGGTAGATACACGACGAGAGAGCGTTTCTCTTTCGACACGGAGAAGTTTCGAGGCAACGGTAAAGCACCGACCTACCTCCTCCTCCTCTTATCCTCTTCCTCGTTCTTCCTCGTGGTATTCTGCGGCCTCTCCGCGTTGTCGTCGTCGCCCTCGTCGTCGTTGTCGGTACTTTTGTGAAACGCGCAACGTCATCCTCGCTAATCGTCACTTGGAGCACGCGCGCGCGCGCGCGCGCCTCTACGTATGTACCTATGTACATCATCGATAAAAACTGCTAGCAACGATGCGAGTAAAAGGACGAAGACGACGCGCGAACGATCTCACCCAAAGACGGTTCCGTTTATCTCGCCGATACGTAAATTTAAGAGGCTCGTTAAATCGTCTCGTTTCGCCGCGTTACGCCGCCAGGATGACGCGCTAGCGGCAGGCAAAGAAGAAGAGAAGGAAGGAAAGAAAGAACGAAAGTATTTCGAGGAAGCCGAGCCTTTCACCGCCTTCGAACTCGCCTCTTTCGATGATCGCCCTGAAAGAGCCGAATAAACTCTCATCAACAAGTCCAAGTACGATGCGATCATATTTGAAACCTTTGATAGGCCTAAAGAGCTGTAAAATCGTGATGTCGCCCCTTTTTTTCCTCTGTCCATGAGCTCACGGTGCCTCTTCGGCGTTATTTCGTTGACGATGTGATCGATGATGATTTCGCTCGGTTATTTGGTGCTTTTGTTCACGGCGTGTAATTTAAATTGTCTCGTTACGCCGCCATGATGGCGCGGTAGCAGGAAAAAAAGAAAGTATTTCGAGGAAAACCAGCCTTTCACCGCGTCCGATCTTGCTTCTTTCGACGTTCACCTTGGAAGAGGCATATAAACGCGTCCAAGTACGACGCGATCGCCTCCGAAATCTTTGATTGGCCTAAAGAGCCGCAAACTCGCGATGTCGCTCCTTTTTTCCTCTATCGGTGAGCTCACGCTGCATCTCTGGCGTGATTTCGTTGACGATGTGATCGATGAGGGTCTACTTGGTCGGTTACTGGGCTTTTTTCTTCGTGGAATGTAATTTATAACTTCGGCGTGGCCACGAATTTCAAATCTACATCGGCATTAGTCGAGCGGGATAAATGTTAAACGTTATTCTTTATTCGTACCGACCACGACCACGCAGAGACGATTCTCAGTGCTAAAATATTAACGACGGACGCGGACAATCGGTAATTGCGATGTTCGATCGCCATCGACGTTGCGAACAGTGTCATCGAAATTATTAACGAATGTAGAATGTTCAAACGATCGTAGTTACACGAACTGTACTATATCGATAGTATTGCAATTCCAACTCGTAACGGGTGACCGATGAGAATGTGTTAAAAGCGAATAGTTATTGCTTCGTAACAGATAGGCCAAATAAAATGAATTAAACGCCATTTTGTAGAGAAAACTTGTCATAGTATATGAAAAAGAAATATAATAATTCCAGAACATTTTGGCGAATGTTTTGGAGCAGAACGGAGAAAGTGTTTCTACGTTCGCACTTTATTCGTCTACCCTAGAGGTTGCTGGTATCAGTCATTTTTTGTCTTAGGGTCCTACTTGGTCGACCGTACGTACCAGTCCATTTTGGTGTCACTATCGGTGACGGAAATTCAACGATATCATAAAGGAAGAGTATCGAGAGTGCTTCCTTTATAACATCGAGAGCGGGAGCGATCTAATTTGTGCATAATGACGCGATGGACATTCCTTTCCCTTATTACCACGTTTCATGGCGCAGGAGGTGTATTTCGTGAAAAAGGAAGGAGAAAACGTTGACGAAACGCCCTGCGTTCGATATAATGAAGTCCTCGTCTTCCGTGGACTAATGAGTTTGCCTCAATAACGTTCCTCTCTTGGAAAATACCCTTGATGGAAGTCAAGATGATCAACTCCACTTGACGAGGGTGATACCAGGGGCTTAGTCTTGCGCCGGTAGTGCCGTTAAAATATTTTCATATTTCAAAGGACAAAGGCTTCCGTAGCTTTGACGACGATAAAGGAAGATTTGTCTCCTGAATGCCGCGAGGCAACGCTGTCTATTTCTTCGTTTAATACGGTTCTCGTAGAAACTTTTGCATCGCACGTCGTTCTCTGTTCCTCGAGGGTTTCTTTTTTTTTTTCGTTGATCTAGTAGTTGCATCGAATTCGATGCTTCGAGAAAACGTTCTTTACGCGAACAAGACGCTTCGATCGCACGTTGTTAGATTACATTTTAATTCGCTGGAATTACGTCGTCGCTTGATATTTGTTTCGTTTATATCGTACAGCGCGTTAGGTAATGTTCGACGTTAAACGCTTTGACAGATTAAAACGTTTTATTTCGTTCTAGTTTTCTATGAAACGAGGTTACATTTTATGGGTCCGCGCTATAAATTGTAATAACGTAAGTGCGTACGTAAGTTGTCCATTTATTACGTAGCGCGATCGTGGAAGGCACTGTTTAAAGCGTCCTGAAAATGTCACGAATTCATTCTCGCCAATGATCAATGCGATTCTTACTTTAGTTCGAATAGGCCATTTCAAGGCAAGAATCGAATTTAACGATAATCCTTTCGATGGAAAAAATTCCTCGAAGGTAGTAGTAAATAGGTAGAAACTCGTTAGGATCGATAAATTACGATCGAATTCCAAATGTTAAGTTCGCGTTTTACTCTTTTCCCCCACCATTACGCGTTGTCATAGTTAACATTTTAACAGAGACTCGCTCATTGCGGCTCCGAGGAAATCGTAGGAATGTAAAAAAAACGCTATTAATTTAGCTTATTATTCTCTTTATTTTCTTAGCATTTCAGATAACGATAAATAGGTCGATACGAAATTAGCTCTTCCACTTGACAATCTCTCGAATGAATTCTTAACACCAGGAAACACTTGCACGTACTTATCGCAACAAAGCCAGTAAATTAATCCGGCAGATGTCCGCGAATTACGTCGCTGGTTACGACATCTTTTTACCTCTCTTTCTTTCTCGTCGAAACGCGATCGAATCCATTAACCTCCACGCGGATAGGCGAGCTCGGACTTCACGCGGAATAGGATCTAAGAAGAGCGCCCCTCTGCTCCCCCCGGACGATGTCTCGAGGCCGATTCGAGCGCGATCCAGGCAAGATCCTTTTCTCCGCTTTCGATCGTGTCACTCCTACGTCGGGGATTCCTCGAACGGCCTCCTCGAGTCGCCTTGCCTCCTTTAGTGCACTCGCCCTCTCCTGTTTGATGCGGAGCATTCGAGTTTTGACAGACCATCTACGGTAACGATCTAGCTCGCCGCCATTGATCCACGCGATCACGAGCAGTATTATGACCGTGATCGTGACTTTGACGCAACGTCGCTCAAAAGCTCGCTTCCTTCGCAAAAATCCAACCTACGAATTTATCGTCGAGATTATCCATGCGATACCAGGGCGTCGTCTCCATCACTCGCGAGGTAAAAACGAAAGTAAAACGTAACGTTTCCCAGTCGTGCGCGTGTTCAGCACGTTGAGGACTACGTCAGTCCCTGGGAAGTGACAGTGGACTTTCCGTTTAGGCGTTAAAAAATAAATGTTGACGTTTTTGGAGGTCGCCTACTTACCACGTTTTCATTTCTTTAATTATTTCTACACTTTGGATGCTCTTGCATTGACTACGATATTATGTATTATGTTAATTATGTACAATTTTCGTATACTTATTTATTGACTACTACTCCCTCCCTCGCCTGGTATATTCTTACCTACTACCCTTGCCAGAGCGCGCAACTTACATTTTTAAAGGTGATCGTACCTATTCTAACAATACGGTAAAACCCGTAACGATACGTGTAATTTAATTATTTATTTTGTTTGGAAGCACTTTCTCATGTATTTCGTAAATCTTTGACGTACTTTCGAAGTGCCACTTTTTTCGTGCGGTCGCTCTCCATCGTAAAAAAATTGTCTCTAATATGTTGTAAAAAATTATTTTTTGTAAACATTTATGACATTTCCGAATATCTTTTATGGTGCGATTTCTTTTATACGGTTCCTATCTACCGCAGAAAAACAGGTTTTACTGTACTTGAACTCGGCGCCTGCCGAGTGGTCGCCAGAGTGGAGACACGGTGGCCCACCGCCCGAACGAAAAGCCTGGCAAAATCGGCGTCGCGCTCAGCGCGTTAAGCTCGCTCGTTCTTCTTTCTTCCTCCGAACGAGTCTTTAACCACTTGCGCTGGCAAAAAATTCACCGACGCGTGTACCAGGACCGTCCAGTCACACAGTGTTCGATGCCTCAGAGAAATCGAAAAAACATTTATATTTTCTAAACTACTTTATTTTCGACCTAGGACTTTTTATAGTTTTTCGAAGGGAAGATACGGAGCATCGATCGATTATAAAATTTTTGTTTCGGATAAAAATTGTTGTCTCTTAATCGGGGAATAAAATTTGGCGAAACTCGTTTCACGCTAGGAACTACGTGATAAAAGAAACACAAGAAAATATTTCTTTTTCTTATATACATATTTTTAACACATCGACTTTTTTATTTCTGGAACAAATTTTACATTATTCAATATATAAATCAAATATTTTCGATATTCAAAGAATCGGTAGTCTTTCGGGCATAACGAAAAATGTCGTTATAGCCGGTTAAGAGGTTAACTGGTTCGTGGGTAGTCGGGCGCGGTAGTCGTTCGAGAAAGGCTTTCTCGAATTCGAAGGACCCCGTTGGTAGGTTTCGGCAAACCGTATCGAAAGACTCCGGCGGTACACGGGCGGATACAAGCGGATACGAGCTTGTCCTCTTCTTTGTCGTACTCTTCGAAAGCAAGTCATCTCCGAGAAGCGCGATGGAAACGGGTAACGCGCGAATCGTCGGTAGTCGAAGCGTGGATCGCGCTCCTTTCTCCTGGACGCGGTGGTGGAGGCGCTCGGTGGAGTTTCCGTGGCGAGATGCGCCCGACAACGGGGGGTTTGGCGATATACATCCAGCATTCAGGACTGACGGACGAACGAACAATGAGAACGAGGAATGCCCCGCAGAGCCAGACATGAAGACGTCACTCAGAAACGGTAACGGCCGTGGCGGGGTCAGGTCCAACCTAAACGTTTTCGAAGTGCCTCGGAACCAGCTGCGTGCCTCCAGTGACTCAGACGGACCATATTCT
>JAITYT010000290.1:1861623-1873225 GCA_025433975.1 Liostenogaster flavolineata | reverse complement strand
CTCGCTCTCTCTCTCTCTCTCTCTCTCTCTCTCTCTCTCTCTCTCTCCCTCTCTTTCTCTTTCTCAGAGGGAAGGGAGAGAAAGAGAGAGAGGGACGATAGGGGGAAAGGGAAGGAGGAAAGTGGAGGTAGCTGCGATAGGAAGCGAGCGAGGGTTAGGTAGGTCGTGTACCAATATCAGTGGACTGGAACAGTCATTATCAGTGCCCATATATATTTATGCGTACACACGCGCGTATGTGCACGTATAAATACATACGTACTCGGGATCTATTTTCCTTTACCTTCCTTCGTTTCTTCCATTCTTTCTCTCTTCTTTGTTACTACCTCCCACTTCCCTTCTCTCTCTTCCTCGACCCATCCATCCGTCCATCTATTCGGATGCCCATCCTTCTCTCTTGCATTCCCTCGATGCTCTCTCTCTCTCTCTCTCTCTCTCTCTCTCACACGCATACACTCCCTCGTTCTCTACCTCTCCGTTGCTCTCGCCATTCGATTTTCTCTCTCTCTCTGTCTCTGTCTCTCTCACTTTCTCTCCCTCTCTTATTCACTCACTCATTCAGACACACACACACAAACCGACTCGTTTCCTCGCTCGCACTCCCGCATCGTGCTTCCTCCATCGGTAGTTTCGGTCGGTGCGAAACGTCGTGACCAGCAGCAGCAGTAGCAGCAAGCGTGTGTGCCGCGCTGTGCGTCTCGTCGATCGAAAACACCTAACCTGCTTGCTTGCTTGCCTACCCTTCTCCTCCACCCGGGTCGACGACGACGACACGACGACGACGACACGACGCTCGTTAGACGCGCGTACGTGCGACGATTACCGTACCGACGCGTCGTTGTTGTATCGGCACGCTGCGACCTGGATTATACATCACGACCAGGAGAGAGACGACCAAGATTTTCCACCGAAGACGTCCGAGACTCCTGGCAATTACGGCAAACTTACGGTGAGTAGAGAGACCGAGCGAAGGACAACAACGACGGAACGTGCATCGTTCTAGCGACGTTGATGCGACTGCTACCCGCTACCGCTACCACCGTAACGTCTACTGCTAGAGACCCTCGACGATACTACCACCACGAATCCACTGCGATTCCACTACGAGTGCCGCTAGCACCGACTTCGTTCCGCGATTAATCTCTAAGCGGTGTTAAAGAACGTCGTTATCGCGTTGTGTCGTGACGTGTCGTGACGTGACGTGACGTGATGTGTGTTTCGTGCCGATCGCGATCGCTAGCTTCTGTGTGCTCCGAGTCGATCCCGAGAACAAACCGGCAGAATCTTTCATAGGAGGCTTCTCCATCGAGTTGTTGTATCATTTTCGTGCTCGCACTACTTGCCCGATCGCGAGAATCGATGCGTATGAATTTACCCGCGGAAATTCGCGAGGTAGGGCTCCAGGCTCGAATTCGATGGTTTTAGGAACTTCTAGCCGTCGACCGGCTCTCCGAGGAACGTTCGATCGAACCTTTCGCGAAAGGCTGCTCATACGCGATGTCGTGTCGTTTTCGTACTTCTACTACTTGGGTAGAAACTGGAATTCTTCTTCGCGTATCTACGTTTATCGTTCATTCCGATTGGTTACCTGAATCTAGCGTCGAAGTCGATGGCTTCAGGAGCTTTTAGCCGTCGACCGGGTCACCGAAGGATGTCTCAACGAATCTTTCACCAAAGGCATTTCATACGCGATGTCGTGTTATTTTTGTACTCGTACTACTTGGCTGAGAGCGTCCACTGTTTTGCATAGATTTACGCGTTGAATATTGTTCTTTCCAACGAAGGCTTGGGATAGGGCGTCAGATTTTATGATTCGAGGTGCTTCTAGTCGAACGAGTCAAGAAAAACGTACGCGACGTCGTGTCATTTTCGAATTCGTACTACTTGATCGATAACGTGGACTACTGCATTGTGCAGATTCACGCAGGGATCATTTTTCGTTCGAGTGATGGCTTGAAATAGAGCGATAAATTTCGCGGTTTGAGGAGCTATCAATCGTGGACCTGGTCACGAGGAACGTGCGATCGATGCTTTCTCTGATGGCTGCTTAGTATACGCGTTGTGCCGTTTTTGTACTTCTACCACTTGGTTGGACAGGGGAATCCTTCTTTGCATATTTTCACGCTGGGATTGGTGGGCACGGTTTAACTGTTCATTTCAGCGTGGAACAATGAAGGGACGTCAAACTCGATGGTTTGGGAAATTTTGAGTACCAACCGACCGTACCTTTCGCAGAAAGGCTCTTTGTTCGCATTCCTGTGTCTTGCACTCTTGCGACTTAGGCGAAAACGAGGATCCTTCTTTGCGCATTTAGGCGTGGGAATTTCGTCAACGCAGTTTGTGTCGCTCTTTTCAGTAAGAAACAAGAGGATTCCGTGTCGTTTTGCACGCTTGACGAAGCTACCTGTAGACTGATTCCGGTCAGGAAGGGACTACGTTCCGTTCGTGGAAGATCGACTACCAGGTTCGACGTTTCGAGTTATTAATAATAATATTTTATTCTAATAATATAATAAATCTAATAATATTTTATAAAAGTTCTTACAATATTGATCAATTTTTCAAAGGTACGTCATAAAGTTCTGTCTATCAAAAATTTCATATCTGTCTATGCACCTTTAACGTCGTTTGCATTCCACTTATTCGTGTGCACCGATTTTTGTTGGTCGAATCGAAAATAATTCCTATTTTAACAAATCTTCGAAACGCTCTATCGTAGGTAGAGTACTTACTTATTATTATTAGAAATTATTATTAGATTTATTAGAAATATTCAACACTTTGTTAACGCGTTGCTGAAGCTTTTAGCAGCCGATCTGTGCTCATTTTTGCACGACAAAATTCTCTTACAGTTATAACGGTCCTAAAAATTATTTAAGCTACGCGTGTACGCTATTATCTTTATGGTTGTTTTTTAATCAGGAATTCCGCGATCGCGAATAATGAATGAATGAAATGTGCGTTGCGTGCCGAGTCAATCTAACGGAAGCGACTCACTATCACGAGTCGGCACCCACATTTTTTTAACTTATCCAACTCTCATCGCTCTTAAATTATACTTATCGTCTGACGTGCATCGAATATAATACGCATTTGCGTGTCGCGATCTTTGCAATGATTCGTTCCGCGTGACGAGAAACGGCAAGCTCGGAATTGTTGAACATTTTCCGAAGTTCGCGCACTTGGAATTAATAGCTACGTTTCGTGAGGATGTTTGCTGTACGTGTAAAGAAACGTTTCACTCATTTTTCGTCCTAACGATAAATTCGTTCAATTAAACTCGCCTCGCATATATCAAAGTTTCAACTTTTTGTTACGCGTGTAATTTCAAATAAAATCTTTCGCGTCATGATCGAAGGAAAAATTATTCTCTCTCTCTCTCTTTCTCTTTATTCATGGCGATATCATAACGAATTCGTGAAATATTACTACTCGTCGACGAGTTACTATAAATCCGTCGTTATAAATTCTGCTCGAGAAGAAGAACTTCAAACTGTTAACGAGCGTTGTGTCTTCAAATTTATATCTCATTCTTTTACAATGGAAGATTAACTCAATTGCCGTGTTCGACGGTCAAGACCACGGGCTTTTACGCGATAATTCGCAAGTCGAGTAACCTCGAGTGATATTTCACGTGCTGATATATCTTTACGTGCCGTTAATTCGAAGCGACTTTGACTATTTGCCTCGTTAATCGTCGACACGCGACGATGTTACCGTACCAACAAGAAAATCCAATCTCTCGAGATTTCCTAGATCGATGATAGCGTCACTCCGCTTATAATTATCACGCGTTCTATTTTCTTCCGTCGACTTCGTTTTCCTTCTCTTCTTTCTTCCCTTTCTGCTGCTCCGATCGCGTATTCGATCGTTGTTCATCGACGCGATTATCACCCTGTGAATTTGCGCGATTCCGCGTTTCTTCCGTGACGAAAGACAAGTTCTCTCCAAGTCGGAGACGAATCAAATTCGGTGAACCGTGATCCCACGAGTACCTTAAACAGTTCTAATATTTAATCTTACGAAGGCCATACGAACGACCGAACGTATAAATTCATCTCGAGGGTGAAACGTAACGTAACGTAAATGAGAAAACAGAAATATTTCGACGTTTAAAAAATCAGTCGTTCCAAGAGTTTCTCCTGTCGTAAATTCATTGAATAGGATTTAAAACTATCGACAGAAATTTTGCTTGATTCACGCGAAGGTTCTTGCTCGTTGAGTAACAGGCCATCGTTCGGACTCAGATGGATTTCGATAAATAATTCCAGACATTTGCTCCTCTTCGTTAGTTTTACATATTTTATTACGTTCGCGTTTTTATCGAAAGTACCTTCGTGAAGGTATCCGGCGAACGAATCGACTAGAATGGAATAACGCACGATAGATGGAAACTTTTGTTATTTTCGATCGGACATCGAAGTGAAAGTGAAAAAGCGAAACGAAGAAGAACGACTTATCCGCGATACACGCGGCCATTATTTACCTATATCACGACGTATTTTCCATGACCGATCGAAACAATGGAAATATTTATTTTCATACTCCTACGAGTTTGGCTTTGTCTAAAATCGACGATTTCTGACTCGTTTCGCGTCTGCTCGAATACGATTGATAAAATAGAACTCGACGCAGTGCTGTCCGATAGCCAAGGACAGGCATAGAAAGTGCTTGAAACCCTTAAACAGGCGAGTATAAAACGTAGAATAAACGTGAGCATTTAATGCCATTCGATTCTACCGATTCTATCGAAAAATGAGTAAAAGCAACCCTCGTCCAAGGTCGCCTAGACCGATCGAAGTTTCAGAAGATTCCTGAATAAATTGAAGGAAAACTTGTCTCTGCATTGAGAAAATAATAAGAAAAAAAGAGACGAAATTCGCGTCCGTCCTACGAGACAAGAGACGTTAAAGACAACGATTGCACGTTTTCGTGTCGATCTTCCGATTATTTCCCCTCGGAAAAGATCATTTGGGTATCGGCAAGATACCTAAGAAAAATCGAGCTAAAAATCGGTACGAGGACGATGCTTATAACCCGTCGAATAAATTCGGAAGCAAGGAAGGCTCTCGCGACAATACGGAATGGTGGAAAAACAAAAGGCGTAATCGCGGATGTACGAGAGGATAAGCGGAAGGCCGGGATGATCCCGTCCTTTCGTGCCGCTGGAAAAAGCGCCCACTGACGAATGATTTACAATTTAAGGTGACACAGTGAAGAAAAGCCGGCGCGTCATCGTTCGATGCGTGGAAGAGGCGACAGCACGAGGAGAGGAGACGAGAGCATCTAGCCAAGAAGGTGGAGAAAGAGGAGAAGGAGGAGGAGGAGGAGGAGGAGAGCGTCGACACACCGACGAGATAGTCGATCGCCAGGATTTCTACGGAAATAATCTGCTTACTGTAATCTTCTTGGCTTGCCTCCCTCCTGGTTAGGAGTAGGTCGGTCCACCTTCCGCGAGAAGGATCCTTTCCTCCTCGTCCTCGTCGTCGTCCATCGCCACGTCGAGCGAAGGATGCGTGCCGAGAGACAGGACGACGCGGTGCCTCTTTCCAGTTCGCGTCGCGTTTTCCGTCCTCGGACGGAATCCACGTCGAATCCTTGGCCTGTTTCTCTACTGGTTAGGAGTAGGTCGGTTCGCCTTCCGTGAGAAGGGTCCTCTTCTTGTCCTCTTCCGTGTCGTCGCGAGGTAAATACGAGCCACGTATTAGGTTGGCAACTAAGTTCTCGCCGTTTTTTAAAAACTTTTTTAAAGTGTAGTTTTTAATACAAATTTATTGAATTCAAAAAACAAAAAAAATGTTAGGCGGGAACTTAGTTGCCAACCTAATATCGTCTTCGATAAAAAAAATGGTTTCTGTGGTAACGCACTCTTCGATAGTCGCACTGATTGTAAGAATGAGGAAAAATGTAGTAGCTGCTTTTATTTATAGCAAGTTGACGCGAGTAAATTTATCCCCTCCCCCTTCGATTTTTAGTTAATCCAATCTGGACGAAACCGCGTTATTTATATTATTTATAAGCATTATTTGGATTTATACTCTGTATGCTATTAAGAATTTAATCTGAATCTCGATCGCGTACCTCTTATTTTCTTCAGGATGTTTTCGACTATGTTGAAATACGATCGTCTACTTAAGTTCTTCGAGAATTCGATTAAAATTTGACTGATTTTTATTGTTTCAAATTCGACGACCGTATGGAAATTCGCGAAATATATTCTACGATCATACGTACGCGTCAAATTGTACTCTCTAAAAGCACGCTACACAGTTCAGTAATTTCATAGTTTAACGAAATATAATAAATACATTATTGGAATATAGTGCTTTAATTCAGTTCGTATCGAGTCATTATATCGCGCATACATTCGCATAAAGCGCGTTGTCGAGGATGAGTCTCACTGCTGCTATCGATAAATATTCGCGTATTGGGTGGAATTTTTAAAATCTTTTCGATCCTTTTCTTTACGACTCTTCCAACTCGAACGACGATTTCCAAATACGCTCTCTAGAAGAATTTCTCTACTTCCTAGCTGAAAGATTGACAAGAATAAGACTGATTTCAACTCCAAAGTCTCGCTTCGCGTTTTAAACCTCAACGTTTCGCAGTGTTCACCAAATCGTTTTCCAGTTTCCAGTCACCAAGAACCTCCAGTTTTTTTCATTCGTTCTCTACAAGAATTCCTCTGATTTCTAGCTAAAAGTCTGAAAAAATGAGACCGATTTCAACAATTCACTCTTTAATTTCGATGAACGACACGCAAAACTCCAAAGTGTCTAGCTTCGCCTTCTAAACCCCTAAAAACCTCTACGTTTACCAAAAACGTCTACACGCAGCTTCTCACGCGCACGTTCAATCTAATTTTCCTTCATCAAGATACTTTTCCTATTCGTCGTCGATTTCCTCCTCCACCAAGCCGTACGTCGTTTTCTTTGATCGTCGACCAACGATTTCAAGACATCTCCTCTCTCTCTCTCGTAAGAAAGAGACAAGATCAGTCGCGTTCATTGGCCCACGATGCTCCTATCTTTCTTCTCTCTATCCGTGGAAGCATCTAAGAGCTCAGAGGTAATCTGCTTGCCAACGAATCACGAAAAACTCGAGAGAGAGTTTTCGACTGTTCGTGGCGGTCTGATCGAAGGATAACGAACGAACGAAGGAGAGCGTCTCGGTATCGAATGCAGGGAGGGAAAAAAGCTCGATAGGCGATCGACTACGCTCGCATGCACGAACGAACGAGCCAGCGGGTGTAGGTAGGTAGATAGGTAGATAGATAGATATCCATCGCTTCGTGACTTCGGAATCAGGAAAGTGTCAAAGCCGAACTACGGAGACCGAAGTATTTCCAAGGCTTCCGTCAAGCAACAAGGGATACTTCGGGCTTCGTCGTCCAAGGACGGAGCTTACGGTTACATCCAGCGACGATGGCATCGCCACGACGACTACGAGTCGTCGCAGAGGTTGCAGGCGTCTCGTGACCGATCCACTGGCCACGTTGCTTACCTCCATATTCCTCGGATTGGCGCGTAGACGGCTCGACTGGCCCTCGTGGCGCTCGGGGTGTCGAAAACTTCCCAAAGGGTTAGGTCCGACGGAGACTGATTTAACGAAATTAGTGTTGGTCTCTCGACGCTCGAGTTCGTCACTAGCCTGGCCAACGTCGCGGCTGGAAAATCGAAGGCCGATTTAACCCTTGGCGCCTCTACGTCGTCTTTCTTTGTAGAAAGTCTTCGCGTCGAAAGAAAATGATCAACGAAGCTCCTTAAATATCGTTTTACTTTCTACTTCGTACAGCGTACAAGTGTCAGGTCTACCGGAAGGTTTAGACGAATAATTTCGTCTCAAGTGTGAAATTGGCTCGTTCGAACGTTGCATTTTTAAGTACGTACTCGATATATACGGAAAGAGGTGGTTGGTAATGATAGAAATTATATTGTTCAGTAAATGTTAATAAATCTATCGAAAATATATTAGTTCTTTTTAATTCGATATCGACAGAAGTTTTCGGTCGATCTAATAGAATATATGAAAAATCAGTTAGTGTCGCTAGGTCGACGATAAACTGATATAACTTAAAAATTAGTTGGAGACTTAGCTTAGGAGACTCGATCCTTTTTCGTTCCTCGACGTTCTCGTTCGTATTGCACGAGTGCATCGACGAATACGAGGTCGATGCCGGTGCATTCCGCGTCGTCTCGGCGATGTTCTGGCGTTTATTTCGCAGCGGAGCGAAGGAATGGCGCGCGTGAGAAAAAGAGACACCGACCGTGGCTTATCGAGGACGACAAAGACTTTGTATCGCGTTTGTCCGTCGACGAGAGATAAGAGACGATCTAACAGAAAGAAAAAAGAGAAAATAAAAGAGAGAGAGAGAGAGAGAAGAAAAGAATAGAAAGGAAAAGCTTAAAACGAAGATGAGAAAGAGCGGAGACGAGTTCTTGGAAGGAAAGGACGAATCGTAAAGACGAGAGGCAACGCGGAGGAAAACGAGGATAGAAAACTAAGTGGAAAAGAGAAAAACGAAGAAAATAAGAACGAGGAGAGGTACGTCGGAAGCTTCGCGCGTACCCGAGCGAAAGGAGGATAAAGGAGCGCGGAAATAGCCGAGGAAAAGCTCGCGCAACCCCATTGGTCGTGGTTCCATGGTTTTTCCAGGCTCGAGAATAATAAAAACTAACTAGCAACTCGCGGAACGCGACAAGCTCTCTCCCTCGTCCACGATGCGTATTTCTGTATACTTGTACGCGTTCACGCGGCAGTGTAGGTGTGTGCTTGCGCACGCATACACGCACGGTCACGCCTACGTATAATAACGAATATATATATATACGTAGAAACGCGTCTCGTACAACGAAATAACAGCGAAAGAGAGAGAGGGAGAGAGAAGAAGAAGAAGAAAGAAGAAGGTAAGAAAGGGGCACGGAAAGAAGAGAGAAAAAGAAAAGGAAATACAGAGGAGAGAGAGAGGGTGAAGCGGGGGTAAGCGGCATTCGTATCCCATACCTCGTGGAATTTCCACGGGAATTAAGTTTTACGCTCAATGAACGCGCAACAACAGCCGCGTCCCCGCGGGGCTAAATTGCATTGAATGCGACTCTTCGAAGAATCGCTCCTTTCTTTTCCTCGTATAGGTACGCTCCTCTCCGTGCCTTTCCTTCCCTCTTCTTACCTCGGCTCTTTCCACGATTCGCTCGAACGTGCAGTACGACTCGATGCGCACAGCCACGCGAATCACACCGGCTACCTTTAAGCCGGTGTATTCACGCGAAGACCGACGCACACGCAGACGGTCCAGCATCCGATATCCTCCCGGTGTCGTAAGTCCGCGAATGGTATCGTTGCACGGTCCAAGGATGAAAGCGCCGAGGTAAGAACGAAGTAAGGGAGAACAGAGAGAGAGAGAGAGAGAAGGGTGATAAGGAAGAGAGAAAGAAGGGAAGAAAGAAGGAAGGATCGATGAGGTTCTTTCGGCGTTCTCCGAAGTATCATGGATTTCAGTCTATGGACGGAATTCATTTTGAATTTCAGTCCACGGACGAAATATTCGTGAAATTTCAGAGACCACGTCTCGTCACGTTGCGATCGGAGCTCTATCGAGGTGGCTGAAGGGGCGAACGCGAGCTTGTGCCGGCGCCACGAGATAAATACAAGCCACGTATTTACGAATTGCCGCGATTGCAACAGTGGGACGCGCCGTCGTAGGCCGTTGTTTCGCCTTGTTTACGATTTTAAATTGTCGTTTTGATCGAAAGGAGCCGTGAAAAGGAAAGGACAAAGGAAGAGTTTTGCTAAAAATGACGTAGAAGTTCCTCGAAACGAGAAGAGACACGTTCGTTGTATAAATGTTTAAATCGTTAAAACAACGATTAAAATCGATCGAATGATCGAAAGATGGACGACACGACGCACCACTACTCGATAAAAAATCCACCGTCGATCGAACGGAAGGAGTACTCCTTTCGATCCCTACTCGGTTCCTTCCGTCGAGGGATCTAAAGAAAAGCGGCCATTTTGGTGGTCGTCGCCTCGATACGACGTTGCCCTTATACGAAGGAAGGAAATAAATGACGGAAATTTTAACGCAAAGGCGAAATAAAAGATACAAGAGAAAAAAATGCTATCGATAAATCGATCGAACGGCCATCGATGTCGTTGTGTAGTAAAATGGCATTTATGAAAGATCCGCGGCCGATGACGCGCCTCATCTCAGTCGACGTCAACGTCGATCGCGACGCGACACGTCGTACTCACGCTGCTTATCTAAATTCTTCGGGCATTCGTTCGACTCCCCGATAAGCGCGCAAAAGTCTTTTTTCCCGGCACTCCACCGCGCGCGCGTTCCTCGTCGTTTCGGTATTAACCAAATTGGATTCTCGTTAGCGCGGCGATATTAATCTACGAACTTTTTCTAGATAATCCTCTTATCGGATTATGAATTAGACGGCGTGGTCGATGCGACGAGCGCGTTCAATGATACGTCGTTTCGCGAGGCGGACCGGCTGTTCTTTGGATCGTCGCGACGCGACGTTCTGTTTCTTCCCGAATAAAAAAGCTTCGAACGATCTTTGAACTCGTCACGACCGACGGACGATTTTCAAAGGACGCGATTTCGAATTAGATCCATCGAGAGATTTCATAGAACTGCGCTAAGACGATTTCCTTCGGTACTCGTTGTAAGAAAAAATGTTTCAAAACCCGCGATCGTGTTATTATTATACTTAGAGACACATCGGGTCAGCTCAAAAATGATAAAATTTGAAATAAATGTTTATCCATCTGCACTCTTCGAGGAAGGAACGACGATGCAGCTTCGAACGATCTTTGGAGTCGCCAGGACCGACGGACGATTTTCAAATGATCCGATTTCCAATTGGATCCATCCTACGATTTCATAAGACTATAATAGAAAATGTTTCAAAACGTGCAATCATACTTATTACTTAAAGATACACCGGACAATTCCAAAAATGATAAAACCTATTAGGTTGTTCAGAAAGTCGTTTCGTTTTCACTTTTTTAAAAAACATTGATTTTTATGTTTTTTTTTATTTTTTAATGTTTCTTTTACGAAGAACTGTCGGGAAAAAACGAAATTACTTTCCGAGCAATCTAATAAAATAAATCTTCATCCATCCGCACTCTTCGAAATTCGCGCTAAAACTAAGAACGAAGTAAATTTGCCGCTTACTTTTATAGCAAGTCGACGCAGGTGGTTTATCTATCCCCTCCCTCGCTGACTTTCGCTTCCCGCGATCGACGAAAAACCGCATTACTCGTAGGACGACCCAACGATATCAACTCGATGAATTAAAAAAGAAAGTCCCCGTCGCGGAGCATTGCCAATTCGTAGGGTCTTGACGGACGCAAATCGAACAACCGTACGAATCAACGAGTACGATAACGAGCCGCGTCGCGATATTGAACGACGTTCGAACCGACCGACTTGGTCGATTACGTTCGAAAGAAAAACTCATTTCGAATCGAAACACGCTCGCGTGCCTTTTCGATAATCCGACGGGCCGTACTCTTCGGCGAAGCGACGTTTCCACTGATTATCGATCCGTAAAAAGTTAGCAGCGACTCGACGTAGCTGCTTCGCGAA
>JAITYT010000290.1:1844331-1856347 GCA_025433975.1 Liostenogaster flavolineata | reverse complement strand
AGAGAGAGAGAGAGAGAGAGAGGTGGGAACGAGCTCTCCTTTCCACGTTTTGTCGACTTCCAGCCTAAGCAACAGACCAAACGTTTTCTCCCACCTTTTGGGCGGTTGGGTTCCTTCTCGAAGTGTCACAACCGGGCAGGAGTGAAACTTTTTTTCTATCGCGAGCAAGAAGAATCGAAGCTACTCCAGCACCACTCGCGCGTCTATGTGTAAATGGAAACGATGAAGTCGTACCGACGCCTACTTTGACTTCTTTCCTTCTTGGGACAGGAAGTGCCGCGGAATGATCACGAAGCCCCGATCGTTCGTAGCGTTTCGCTACACCATTTTATGGTTTGCCTCCGATGGGCGTCTCGCGACGAGGCTTCGATCAAGCGTTATTTTAAGAACGAGCGTCGGTAGAACAAATATGTCGATATCTTTTCTATCGTTTAACAACATCAGCTATACTTTTCCTGCATGGTTCTAAAACTCATCGGCAGACTTAACGTCAGCTACTAAGTTCATTGGAAGATTTAAAGAAGCATAGATCTTCTCTCGTACAGAGTGTATCACATAACCTATTCTATAACCCATTCTAAACGAAGCCGACTGTTCCATTCGGGATAGAAATTCAAATTTCGAAAATCACTTTCGTTAAATCGCTAAAAATCGATTTCCTATAAACGTTTTAGCTCGATCCACCCAATTGTTCGCTTCGACGGATAAGCATACAGACACGCGCGTTTCGACTTCACGGACCCTACAGCAGAATATTCCAAAAGATTCTCGAAAGACTCTAAAAACAGCGATCTATAACAGTTTCGCGAACTCTCTAGCCTCTTTAGCCTTATTTCGATGATAAAAAGACAAGGAAGAAAGTCTAGAAGACCCAACGAGGGAATTATGGGTAATCGCAACGATCGACGCTTGTTTCAGAAAAGGATCTCGAGAAGGCGAAC
The DNA here is from genome assembly GCA_025433975.1 of Liostenogaster flavolineata. Taxonomy (NCBI): domain Eukaryota; kingdom Metazoa; phylum Arthropoda; class Insecta; order Hymenoptera; family Vespidae; genus Liostenogaster; species Liostenogaster flavolineata. The sequence goes on along the minus strand of JAITYT010000290.1, from coordinate 1,855,406 downwards.
GAGGAGGTATCTCTAAGGAGGCAGTGGCGATTGGGTGGTCGTGCTGGGGGCCGAGGGGGTGGTGATGTGGCCGAACAGCCTCGGCGGTACTTCCGGCTGCAGCGGAGGCGCCGGCGCCACCGATATCGGGGGCCTGGCCGCCTCCACCACCTCGGCCTCCGAGCTCTTCGGCCCCGCGGCGTTCGGCGCGTCGGCGGCTGGGCCCTACGGCGCCCTCAAGACCAATCCATATGTCAGCGCACTGGGGATGCCGCCGATCGAGGCGCTCCACTCCACCATTGGCTTTCCGGGTTGTACGCCCGCCGGTGAGTCATACTACTGTGAGTGCAACCAAATATACTATATTTTTCAGACGTAGCTATTAAGTTCTTCCAAGTCATTTCGTTTTCTTTTATATATATGTAAGACTATTCTTTATACAGGGTAATGAAGCCAACGCTATTTCGTTGCTCTGTGAACAAAAGAAACGACAATTAATGTTCACTCTTATCTATCTCTATAATTTTACTCTTAATCTATAATTCTTTCTTAATCTTGATCGATCTTCTTCTTCTGCACTTTCTATTTTAACCGTCACCTTTCTTCCCCCTTCTTCTATCTCTCAGTCCCCCTATCGGCCGATTCTAACCTAAAGAAAGTCTACTTTCTTTATATATATATATAACGTTGTTTTTTTAGGTTTTTTATGTTGGCTTTATGAAAAACTGTTGGAAAAAACGAGATGACTTTCCGAACAACCTAATAGAATCTTCCTTCCGATTATCGTTCCTATCGTATTCTACGATCAGACGGGATCAAAATCAACGACGGCGTATTTCGTGCCCTTCTTTGTACTTTTTTTTAAAAATTCTGACGATTATCTGACGAAAATTCGAATCGACGTATTCTGGAATTCGTGGATAACATTCTTCCTCTCGATGCTTCCGCGTGAACTAAATCGGACCACGAGAATAAAATGACGTTACTCGAACGTTATTCGCGAGTACCGAGTGACGAATGGAAAATTCTAATACGAGAGCTAAGTTAGATACGTAACGACGTAAGCTCAAGGTTAACGTACCGTTTCTGCGTCGAAGGTACGCCACGGAAGCAACGTCGAGAACGAACGACGTTCACGCGAGCGCAGCTGGACATACTGGAGGGCCTCTTCTCGAAGACGAAGTATCCCGACATCTTCATGCGCGAGGAAGTAGCTATGAAGATTAATTTGCCGGAATCGAGAGTGCAGGTACGCCATAACTCATAGCCATAACTCATTCTCTCTCCTATTTTTTTTTTACGTGCAAATTAACGAAAAGTTTTATCATGGACATTTACTCGTTCCCGAAAAGAACCACGTTCGACGCGGAATATTCAGAAGCAATAATAATATTACAATAATAATTGTAATATGTGATGCGTAAAGTTCGAGAGCAATCGATAATCCACTGGCTATGTCGTCGTAAATATCGTTTTAATCGTTAAAAAATTGTGTTATACGCGAAAACATAGGGAATAAAATATTCTTCGCGCTATAATTTCGCGAGAAAGCGCGAAAAATTGGTAAAATGGAGATCGACGCTCGGTTTTCGCAGTCCGCGGAAATCTTAGCCTCTCGTTAGTCGTATCGGCTCGCACGTCTTTCGAGGATCGCGGTGCAGCGCCGTCTCGGAAAGGAAAGAGTGTCTTGTTACCGAAGGGTTCGAAGCTAGCGATGGTATGCGAACACGCGGGACGGCCATCGATTTATGTCAATGTGACCTAACCCCATCCGTTGGCTTTAACCGAATTAGCCGTTTACCACGCGGTACTTCGACTTGCTATCGACGACGTTCTCGTAGTACGAATAGGAGAAACGAGGTTCCTCGTTCCTTCTAGATCGTTCGTCGATTCCTTTTCTACGTTTTTGCCATTGCGAACGATTGTTCGATCGTCCGCCACTAATTCGTAAGACGAGCAGATTTCTTTTCATGGAAGGAATAACCTACGACAATTTATCAGTGAATAACTTTTTCTTTCATTTTTTACGCACGTATCTCCTCTGGCGTACTTTCACACTGCCCGTTTTTCTCCATCGTTACAAAGCAATTTTATCATTGTAAAGTACGACTTTAAATTTTCCTAATGTTCCGTCTAAATATCGTGCTAACGTTTCAGTAGAATCCCGTGTATTATTTTATTCCGATCCTGGCAACATTCTTCCGATTCGGTAAATACGCAATACGTAAATCGAAAATAATAGTTTTCCTAGTTTCCCAACGAGAGACGTTGCCATTCTCTGTCTAGAGAAAAAAATAAGAGTAATAAAAAGCTATAAATTATGCCAATCAAAATTAAACACCGAGCATTAATTTTATAAACGAAAGGAACTTCCACTCTCGATAAAGAAATTACATTGATTTAGCACGGGAATATTTCGCTGTACGAGAGAAGGATAAGGGTTAAACGAAAGATCGAAAGCATAGAAATCATCCAACTTCTTGACGCTCTTCGCTGCACACGTGGGGCGTTTGGTTCTCATCCAACGAAAAAGATGTTTCTATTCGCCGTTTCTCTATTTCTAACGTAACAAAGATAAATATACGATCTTCGGAAAATGGTCTGATCAAAAAATAAGTCGCTATTGTCGCAAGAAAATTGGAATGAAAAGGAACAAAGAAAGAATTAAATTAAATACAAAGAAATTTTGGAAAAATTTCTTCGCCAGCTCAAACGATTCAGAATTAATCGTTACTTCGCAAGATCGTTCGCAACCTTTGCAGGCAACCAGCGCGCGACGGATGGAGACGTTCGATCTCCGAAACGCAAACGCGAATTCGTTTTACGACCGTCGGCGATTTCGTCCTGCCTTTTGAACCGTTCCGACGGCGCGGCTCCGATCGACGACAAGAATTACCACTTTCGTCGATATTTCGTGGCCACGTGGTCGATTCGACGAGACGAAGAACGAGAAGGAAAGGACGAAGAGGAAGACGAGAACGAATAAGAGAAAAACGAATGGAGGAGGTTTCTATCGGTCGCGCGACGGACGCGCATGACTCCCGTGCGACACGGTCCCACTTTCTATGGTCGAACGTGCCCGCGCATATTTAACCCTCATCAGCGAGGGCCTGAAAAAGGGCGCGTCGCGTCCGATCGCGGCGCAACGCGCACCTGGCCAACTACCGTGTAAACGAGCCGAATGAATGGCTCTGGAGCCCATAGTCTTCCGCACGTACCACGGCGTAACGATGCCGATTCTACGCCCGATTCCAACCACCCTGCCGACTTTCGCCGATTATTCCTACGTCCGCCCTTCCGTGCCTCTGGATTCCCTTTTGGACTCCTTGCCGAACTCGCGTCGCGGGAAAAATTAGCCTTCGCCGTGACTCCGTCTGACCATTTCGTGCGAACGCTTTGAGGATGATTTTGCTGCTCTGACGTTGCTTCGCTTTATATTTCTTCCGCTTTATATTCACCGAAAAAGGTCGAACGCGTTCGATTTACCCTCCATTCCCTTTTCGACTCCTTGTCGAACTCGCATCGCTCGGAAAATTAGCCTTTGCCTCGACTCTTTCCGATCGTTCTACGCGAACGCTTTGAGGATGATTGCGTTGGTCTGGTCTGGTGTTGGTTCGCTTTATATTAGCGGGATCGAAAAGTATTCAACGCTTTTTTTGTATTTATTTATTCGAGAAATCTCAAATACTAGTCAACGATATAATTTCTATCATCTTTTAACACTTTTTGCCAGCGTAAAGGCAATCAATCGATTTCCTTTTTAAAAAATCTTTAAAATGAAATAAAACAATTTTTTTTTTAAATCGGAGAAATTTTGATTACTCTCCGGTAGACCTGATATTTCTTTCGCTCCGATTATTTCTACATCCGCCTTCTGTATCTTTGCATTCCCTTTTGGACATCTTGTTCAAGTCGCATCGCGAGAAAATTAGCCTTGCCATGACTTTCTCCGATCGTTCTACGCTATAATGACGATCGTCTTTGTTTAATATTGGCTATCTTTCATAAAAGACCGAGGCTATCTTCTTCAATTTCTACAGAAAATGGCAACGTACCATTGGGTAAAATTGTATTTTTAAGTTAGATTCTGACGTAGGCGAATATCGTGCCTCGAGAATTCGATTCGTTTTTGGTTCGTCGTGACAAGCGCGCTTGCGCGTTCCCCACATAACTCACGGGACCAAAAAATCATCGACAACGGTTAGAATTTGTTACGCAAGCTGTCGAGGTTGCAGGGAGGATTGAAACAGTTGGTACGTTCCCAGAATTTAAAGGGTAGTCGACTATATCGATGGATACGATAGCGGGTAGAATGTTACCCAATGTTTTCCCATACCCAATGTTTGCTGTTTCTAATCATATTGCACCCGAAGCAGCACGATCGACGTATTTTAATTCTTTCACCATCTTCTATTCGCTTACTGCGTTAGACGACTCCATTACGATTAGACTTTAGTTAAAAATTAGGAATTTGAAATACAACTACGTGCAATTATTATAATACAATAATACGATCACTTTCGATAATTCTCTTATCAAATTATTTTTACCTTTTTCGTAGCGTATGAAAGTAACTTTGATTGGAAGCATTGCCATCTTTCCATTAAGCTTGACTATTGAAAAATAGCGCGACATCAAAAATCGAACGATCGTTCTTCGCGGAAGTTTCCGTTCTCGTCTATTCGAAAACCTACGCTCGCGTAAAATTTACAGCTAGATACTTGGATAAGAAAGCAAGCACGACGCTTGCCGATGAATTCCTCGTGTCGTAACTCTCACGAGTGATCGTCTATCGAAGGCGAAATCGCGGACATTTCCAACGAAGCGGCATGTTTCCGAAAGCAACGAGAGAAAAGGCAAAATCTTCGACTGTGAACACACAATAGCAGATTGAAACTGGAGAATTCGTATACCGTGTACACAATTACGTGCGCGGCAGGTCGGCGGCGTCGGTGGAAGAACGCGGGTCGTTCGTGTCGTTCCCCAGAAAATCCGTAGAAACCCAAGCTCACCTCTCAGACTCTAACATTGATCGCGCGGGGCTTCTTGCAGTCTCTCTCTCTCCCTCTCCCTCTCCCTCTCTCTCTCCTCCTCCACCACCACCACCTTTGCCTCCTTCTTTCTCTCTTTCTCCCCTTCCTTTCTCCTCCCTCTACTGCCCCTACCCTCCCTTTTCTATTTCACCTTCCTCTCTCTCTCTCTCTCTCTCCCTTTCTCTTACATCGCTCACTCGCTCTCTTCCTTTTTCCACCATCGAAGAGTGCAAAAACGCGAGGAAAAGCTTTGAAAGACGAAGTTCCACGAAACGTCGCCCGATCGATCTCACTTTTTCGACTATAATATCATTCGATTCGTTACCGACTTCTTTTTTGGAGAAACGAACACCGATCGAATTGCCAAAACGATGTTTGAATGTTAGGAAAAACAATTTGTCTAAGCGCACTAGCTCGAATTACTCGGCTGATAACGAATCCTCGATATTCGCATCGAGTTCGGTAAATTCGACTTCGCGCGTAAAGAAGATACATACATAATTCATAAACGAATTATCGTCGAGGGAAGAATATGCGGTGCTCGTAACGTGACTCTGGAGAGTGATCTTTTCGCGGCATTGGTCATAATGGTCGATTTAATCGAAAGCGTCGAGAGCGCGGGACGACAAATCCCGCGCGTTTCGGGAAAATCTGTTTAGTTCATCGTAGAGATCGATCGACCGACCTACGAAGGTCTAAGCGTCCCCCTTTATTTTTTCTAATACCCAGTGCGATCACTTGGCAATCGATACGTTATGGCATACGTTCGTATTTTCGCTGTAATTGGATTGTTCGGCAAGCAATGAATCGATTGTCACGATAAATGGAATCACGTAGAGGCGCGAACTAACTCACACCCATATATCGATACGTATATAAAGAATCTAATATATACGATATAGTAAATATTACAATAAATAAGAATATAATAATAATAATAATAATAATAATATAAATAAAATATAAAATAAGAAAAGCCACGTCAACAATTTCACCTTTCCTCGACCGATCTTGCATCTGACAAAGATGCGATCCATCACTGGCAAGAAATTCACTTCAACGTCCTAATCGAAAATTTACTTTCACGATCCCGCGAAAGATTATCAAACACTTCGCCTTCTTCGATCAGAAAGAATGTTTTAGCTATTTCGTGCGACGATCCGTGAAAGCAAGGCGACTCTTTTCATAGTAGGGCAACGGAATCGTACCCTACCAGGCATGATGGAAACTTTGTTACAGGTGTGGTTTAAGAATCGCAGGGCCAAATGTCGACAGCAGCAGAAGCAGCAAGAACAGCAGCAGGACAAAGCACCGAGATCGAAGAAACCGTCGGGGAATCCGGCCAGCAATCCGCCACCAGGGAAGAGTCCTTCGATTACCACCACACCCACTCCCGCCGCGGCGGTACCCGCCACGACGCCTCTGTGAGTATCGTTTTCCCTACGGCGATGTTCGAACTCGTACCGCGTGAGATTTATTTCAAAGCCGATCTCGAGGGCGACTCCACGCCGAACGAAGACTAGCCATCGAACAAAAGGCGCGCATTTGGTTTATCACTGAACGTACCGCCATTTTCGTACGTCTAATGATACCTTAAGTGGTCAAACGATCCCTTACGGAAGACACGTTGATTATTAGAAAGAAATGGTTAGTTTATCAAAGAAAGTAATGTACAACGGATACCAATAAAATTGTCAAATGTATATTTCCATTGTTATAAGCAGATGCTCGATACTCAATCGACTACCTAACGTACCATACATCGCTACAGTTCTGAAAATGTTAATCGATCGACGAAAAAGAAACATTGAAAGCACGAATTAATACGTCTTACCCGTGTCGATTTTTGAGACGTTGACATGTTTGTCTAGGAGCGGAGGTACCGCGGGCTCGGCGGCCAGTTCTCCGGCCCTTCTAAGGGATTCACCTCAGTACAAACCTGCAGGGAACAGTTTACTACTGGCAGCTAGTACTACACCACCAAGCGTAAGTTATCGACTAACGGTAAATCTGTTGGAAACGAGTTTATCTTCTTTACTGCTGGAAATTAAACGCGACAGCGATTCGATCGGATTCGAGGGTATCCCGAAGGAGAGCGAATGCGATAAATTATAAAATTATATTTGTTAATTTATCGCGATAGCTTCCGCTTCTGATTTCGCGAAAGCCCGTTTGACGAGAAACGATTAGCTGTGAATTAAATTTACACGGAGAAACGCACCGATAAAAATCTTGGTCCAAGTTGCACTTCACCGACGAACGATAACCATGTTCATTGACCTTACAGTTGGGCGGTACTGTATATAGTAGCGGTGGCAGTAGTAGCAGTATTTGGAGTCCGGTCGTGACGGAAAGCGGCGGGGGATTCCCAGGCGACCATCAGAGGTTAGCATGGACAACAACCGCTTCTCAACAGCAATGCTATCAGAACTATTCGTCCTATTACACCAACATGGATTACCTTTCTCCCGCGTCGCATCAGCTGAACGTCGTGGTAGGTATTCCTAATCCCTTGAAAATTACAACACCGATTGTAAATCCTAGATACAACTCTTATCGACGATGGCATTTTTTCAAGCGTTAACAGGAAGACGTTGTCCTAGGAATCGATTAACCCTTTGAGTGCCATGCAGAATTTCCTAATGTCATGCGAAAATTGCCAAACTATTTTACCAGAGAAATATGTTTATAAAAATGGAACAAAGCGTAAAATTACGAATCGTTTAGTTTTTATTTACATTTATAATATAGCTTTCGAAAAAAAGAGTCGCTCACAGCGACGTTGGCACTTCAAGGATTAAAATGAAATATCTGTCCGAGACTGTTCCCAATGATAATATCGAGGATAGAATCGAATAGAATCTATCTTCGAGCCTCCTTCGACACCCGGAGTTGATGACACGTATTTTTTCAAGCAGGACGGCGGGGGCAGCGGACTGGACAACACGTGGAGCAAAACGAGAGACGAAAGCGCTTCATCGTGGTTCTACAACAGCGCCGGCTGGGGCGACCGAAAGTGAATATTACGAACATTTGCCAAACGTACGGACACGTATGATTAGGTACATATCATCGATAACAGCGAGCAAACTTCTCCGTCGTCCTCGCGCGCGATACGTTGCGCCGAGTACGATCGAGATGAGACAAATTCTTTTCCTAGTTACGAAGATAATTAGACGCATTTCGATACAATCTATAAGAAATATTAGACGTATCTTCGATTCGCGCGACTGATGGTATCACGGTGCGTCGATGGATGGTTCGTGGCGCGTTCGAACGATCTTAAAGAGGGTGGATCGTCTCCTGCGTTCCTTCGAAGATGCGTCCTTCTCCGTCGATAAAATAATCGTCGAAACGAGAGAAAGGACGCGACTGCGATGAATAACGAATCATCCCGCGCAAGCACGTAATCCAAGCTCGATAAATGTCCTCTCGTTCTATCGACTTCGAGACACCGGAAAGACACTTGAGGAAACCAATGTTGATTCACTGGATGTCCGTAGGGTTCGTCCACCTGATTTGCTTAATTTTTCAAATTCAAAAGGAGAGTCGAGAGATATGGAAAATCGTTTATCAAATATTTGGGACCTTGCGTTCGTTCGAGATGCGATTTCGGATAGTGCTGATGTCGCAGGTGATTGCATGAGACGCGAATCGGAGTAAGGCTTTAAGATAAAATGCAGTGATGCGGCCTATGGTCGAAATATAAAGATAAGGATGGAAATATTGAGTTTAATAAAAAGCTAAAAAAATAAAAATGATTTTTTCTCTGATCCGTTGACGAGACACGTTTGATCTTTCCTTAACTTTCACAGTTTAATCCTACGAAGAAACGAGCGAATTTAATCCATACGTACATACACATTCGTAGTACACGTCAGTCTGTTGCGTTATATGTAGGAATAATAAATGTCATCCGATTTCGTTCGATTCGAAAATTGTCTCTTTTTTTGTGCAATCATCAAGACGTATCGGATCACGATAATTACTCGACGCAATATTACGTTAATAAATTTCGTTTCAAGAAACGCGCGATGTAGTTCGATTTGATATTAAGCTTCCATTCGAATTTTTTTTTTCCCCCCCTTAACTATTAAGAAAATAATATGTATATATGCGTAATGATAATAACGATACGAGTAATTGGATATTTCGTGACTAGTCATTTCGAGAACGAAAATCGAAGAGTACCTTGCATCACGTAGTAACTCGCAACAAATTTCGGCGAATGACTGTAATCGTTTGTTTATTAAAACGAAGAGGAATAATTTTTAATGATAATCTCGAAGAATACTTCGTTACTTATTATTCGATATCCATGTATTACCCTTACAAATAATTCCAACGCTTTTTGCTAAGCGGATATCCGTGTATCTACTTATACGAACCATTCGTCACTCCATCCCTTATTTCATCCGTTAATTTTGATGTCCCTCGATGGAAAAATCAAGATCGTTTTCATGGAATCATCGTCGTCGACTAAACGATGCGTTTCTAATGTACATAATATAAATAGCATATGTTATTTGGAAAAAAAAAACATTATTTAGCTAGTCACAATTCAAAATATGAGAACGAATGTTCGTGATAGACGTATCACTCCTTCTTTGAAAGTGTATATGGATTTATATGCGCAAATACGTATGTACGTGCGAAATCTTCGGGATCATATGTATGTATGTATGCATGCACGTATGTATGTACTTACGTAAGTACGTTGTGTGTGTATGATGCGAAATACAGTGTACAGAATCTATACATACGATTATATACATCGAATGTCTCGTGTACATATGTACCATTTGTTCGCGTTAAAAGTACCAGAACTACCTGAACATTCCATTAGAATTATGAATTCTTGCATTACGTCGAAGATTTACATCGACCATTTTTATTCTGGGCTTGGCAGTCATCGCATATGTTCGAAAAAAAGAACCGAATTTTATCTTAAGTATCTCGAATAATAAATAGCAACGTTTCGCTCTAACTTTTCCCTTATATTGCTTTTTCACTTTTCTTTCTCGACGAATAAAGGCTACGAGTAGCAAAAGATTCGTATTGTTTTCGACAATCAGTAAATCGTGATAACACGATGACTAGTTCACGAAGTGCGATAATCGATTCTCTTATTTTTCTTGTCGTACACGGAACACGTGTGAGCGTTTTCGTTCGATCGAAAAATTCATATCTGCGGTACGCAGCATCCTTTCGTTTGTGTAATGTAGTGTAATAGTTACTCGCGGGAAGAAAGTTGTTCGAAAAATCGAGAAAAATACATCTATGCATTTGGATTTTCTAAGAAAACAAAAAAATATGCCTTAGAATTATTTTCGCATATTCGATCATCATCGATTACTGATTTTATTTCCTGTTGCACGATAACTGTTCTGTATATTATTGTAGTAATAGCTGCAAAACGGGCTAGTCGATTAAAAATTCTATGAATTGTACATTTAATTGCCTATGTATAGAATGAAAAATGTATATTAAAATACTGATTTCACTTCGATCTTCATTTCTTACGGTGTAAGGTCAACTATCAGTGTTGCTTCTCAGACGATAGCGGATGTAAAATTATCATTTCATTTACTCGATACGTAATTTCTAATAATTTCTATTATTACCTCGGAATCTTTTGCAGGAATGAAGAAAAGTCGTACTTCTAAAGCGCGTATCGCATGAAAGATACCAGATCGTTCGATCCTTTCGAACGATCGATCTTCATTTACGAAGACTGCATACTACAAACACTGATAATTGCGCCATTTGGAAATCGGTTTAATATAAGCTATAGAGACTAAAAATTGTCGTGTAAAATAAAAACTATACAAATACATACGATAAATAAATATTGGACTTTAACAATGTGACTGTGTAGACTGTTACTATAAATATTATAGATGATAACGATAATAAAAATACCGCAGATGGAAACAACGATAAAAATCTTTTGAAATGTATACGAAGATAATACATCGAATTTCAATTGTAGAAAAATTCCTTTATCCATTTACTACGCTTAAGATTCATCCGGGCTCCACGAATACCTAACTGTGCAATTAT
>JAITYT010000290.1:1800908-1813325 GCA_025433975.1 Liostenogaster flavolineata | reverse complement strand
CTCTCTCTCTCTCTCTCTCTGTTAACTCTTTAGTCTACGATCCTTCTCCAGTTTTCACGCGTCTCTTGCGCCATGTAGCTGGATGTAGCCATACGGGTTAACAAGAAAATCCAGCTATTTGTTTGGCTCAATCGGGCAAGCCTTTATAAACGACCGGCCGCCAGTTCGTCGATCCTACTACATTCCGTTCTACGCGCGACGAGATCTTCGGCACTCCCCTTCTAGTATCCCCTTCGTGCGAGATACTCGATAAACGGAAGGATTTGTTCGAGATACAACGCGTAGACGTAACCTATCGAGGATGGACTGGAGCGACTCGTTAACCGTCCGATTTATATCTCTTTTCCAATTTTCACGAGCACCTTAAACGGATCAATTCGTTTGACATTGGCGGCCATTCGATGGAACCTGCCTAATGAGATGAAACTTCTTTGGAATTTCGTCGATAGCCTCTCGAGAAATAATTAGCATCCTTCAAGGAGGATCGTCGAGCTCGCTACACTTCTTTCTCAATTCAGGAACTCGAGGATCTCTAAGGCTCTCTGAACCTAGACCGACTCGGACGTACTTCACCGGAAATGGATGCTTTGAAAGGAAGGAAACGAGTTCTTCGGATATGGAAATCTCCTAGGTCCGTCGTATCGGCCACGAGATTCCAAGCGTATTTCACTTCCGTGTCTTCGTCGGCATCGATGGAAACGAATCCAACCGTATCTACAGGGGAACTTGATACCAGAAGGGAAGTTGACCGTACGACGATATTGCGACACCTTTCTGAAATTGGTAAGGTGAAAAAGATGAATAAGTGGGTGCCCGCACGAACTAACCGAGCGAACTTCTGTTCGCCAACGCTCGGCCGCATACGTCGTACAAAACAATCGCGAAATTATAATATGTATATGAAATTTTGCAGCACCCAGCTTATTCGCCGGATCTTTCGCCAATCGACTGCCATTTTTTAAACATTTAGAACAGCCTGAAAAATTTCATATCAGAGTTTATCGATTCTAAAAAGTTTCGTTGGAAAAAGCGAATCGAAGCAAATGGAGCATATTTTGATTAAATAAACAGCTTTTGAAAAAAGATATGCAGTTTTGTATATTTGCTTTAAAATCCAATATTTCATACGCACCAACCTGATACTCAACGGTCGACTTTACTCATCTTTCCCGTGGTGTATTAATTTTTCTCTGCTTCGAATCGCGAAATGCGTAATACCACCGTTCGTAAGGATTCCTCGAACGCGTCTTAACGACGCGATCGCGTACCGGAGAACGAGACTCTCCGCTTCTCTTATTTACGACCCTTCGACGTACACGACGCGATGGATGGGGTTAATAATACAAAAACGCAAGGAGTTCCTTCCTCGAAATAAAAGAATAACATCTCGCAGCTACGGTGTTGAACCGACCGTAGGAAAAAAAAACGCGACAATAGATAGGAAGGAGTTTAGCCCGAAGCGGAGCCGGTGCGCGATAGGGTTGCTGAAAAAGGGATGGATGGATGGATGGATGGATGGATGGATGGACGGATGGATGCGTGGATGCGTGGATGGATAAAACTGACTCGGATAAAATACGGTTACGTGCTTCCGCGAGATACCGCGTATTATTTGCTAGTATAAAACGACGCAAAATAAGCGTCCATTTTTCAAATATTTTTCAAGGGAAACGCACAAATTTTCTCTCTTCCGGGCGCACACCTGCTAATTAATTTAAATTGTTCGCGGTAAATTCTCCTGCGGTGTTACGGCAAAAAGGGAAATAATACGTAACTTCGTGGCGCAGATAACAAAGGTTACGCGACGGGAGACGTACGAATTATTCCGTTTCGAATGGCGATAAATCAATTTTTATACGTTCGAACGAAACGCGGCTGAAATGGTGGTTCAACTGGCTGACTCCGAATGAAAAATTACATCGGTTTTTCGGAATAAAGTTCGATCTTACGAGAGTTGGTTTTCGATGCAAATCATTTTAAAAAATTGTTGCGATATAGGCAGAAAAATAGCGTTTTCGTGAGAAGCAGCGAGTCGATATCGTAAAGTAATTATTTCTCTTTCGAAAAAAAATATCTTTGATAATGTACAAATAACTTCCATACGTTCGGCTGATTAAATAATTGGCTAGAATTAATCGAGAGAGAATATCTTTAAAATGAAATCGTACGTCCATGGGACGCACGTATCGTTTAATTAATCTATACTGATTAACGAAGCTAATTAAAGCTCGATATCGCACGATATGAATACGAGACACGATTTTAAAAATTACTCCTTGCAAAATCGTAGTATTCGATGCTGTTTCCTTCGAAAAATTACCTACGAGACATTTTATGAAACAGACCAATTAATTTTTCGCGAACGAGCGACCGAACGATTTACGACTGACAAAGCGATTTCTTTCCTTCTACCTTCCTCTCCATTCCTGGAAGAATAATCACGACGAATGTTACGGTTTATATAAAGAAGAATGGACCACCTTTATTTAGGAAAATTTCCGCTTCTCGTTGTACATCAATCTCGGTTCTCTCGAATAACAATTAGACGTTGTACTTTGTATTATCCTGCGAATTAAGAGCGACGTTTCCTCAACATTTTCCGTCAAGCCGAATAAAATACACCGCTATCACTGGATCGGGCACGCGAATGGTCGTTCGGTGACGATGCAAGTCGTATCTTTGGGCAACGTCGTTGGAATGAATCAAATTAGAGGGATTTATAGAAAAGGACTACTTTTATTTCTCCATCTGGTTGGTAAGCCGTCGTCGTCGTCCTTCTATGCGATACACGTTATTAAAGGGAGCAAACGGTCGCTTTGTAGCAACATTTATCATTGCATTCCTTGTTCACGAACAGTCGCAGGCTCTCGGTAAAACTAAGTAAAACGTCGATCGAAGATAGCGTGAAAAGGAAAGATACGAAAAAAGGTATTGTTTCGCGATACGTAAAACAATGAGATCGCAAAGTCGATGGCACGCTTTCGTAGATAAAACGAGACATTCGAACTAGTAAATTCGTATCGCCATAATAATTGGACCGGTGAACATAATCGTATCACCGGATAGGAGCAAATTTTCGAAAACATTTGTCGGAATAATTGTAGTTTACGCTTTACGTCGTCCACTCCTCTCATTTTCACGACATTAACATAAATTTGCATGCATTGCCTTCCTCGCTTGAAAAAAAATATTTGCGCGTATTCGCGAGAACCCTTCTCCTCGTTTTTATCCCCGAGACGAACCTCGACTCCGGGGCTTCCTTCATCGACGCCCACGGAGGAGAAAATATAAATATACGACCAAACGAAGTTGGAAATTTCGTTAAAAAGTGACAATTTCGGATTGAAAAAGTGAATCGCGACGAAAATCGCCAGGCGTATTATAGAAACTAAAAAGAAACGGGACGTCGCCCTCCGCCCTCGGATCGATACTCCAACCTTTCGAGGGCCCACCAGCCCTTTCCTTTATTCGTCTATCCGTTTGTCGATCGGTCTGCGCTAGTCCGTTTGTCCATCCATCCGTTCTTGTCCTGCCCTCCCGCCCCTCTCCTCACCCCTGCGCCACCTTTTCCTCCTCTTCCTTCCCTCTTTCCACTAATCCTCTCCTTTTCTTATCCTCTTCGTTTCTACCCTCGGCTCTTCTCCGTCCGCACCGTCTCCCTCCTCCTCCACCTTTTTCATCCCCTTCCTCCTCCTCCTCCTCCTCCCCCCTCTACCACCTCCCTTGTCTTCTCTTCGCTTTCCATTCTCTTCCCTTCCTGGCTCTCTTCTTCTCACTCGCGCAGGTGGAGAACTCGATTCAGGGAGGGTTTGCTTGCATTTTCATTGTCTCGTCACCGCGCGGCCGGTGTACGTCATCGTCGCGTCGTCGTCGTCGTCGTCGTCGTCGTCGTCGTCGTCAGAGAGCGTCCGGGGAGTGAAAGAGAGAAAGAAAAGAAAGAGAGCGAACGAGAGAGAGAGAGGGAGAGGGAGAGAGAACGAACGCAGGGACGGCTGTAGATGGCGCGGAGAAGGGTAGGCTAATCGTTGAGCCTGTAGAGCCCCGAGGCGGCTGCATTTTTTAAAAACACCACCACGTACGACCGTTTCGCACATCGAGTGCTCTCTTTCTCTTCCCCTCGGCCCTCTCCTCACCGCCGCAGTCTGGCACGACGACCAAGACGGCTGTTGGTACCTACGTTTTCCAGCGCACTGCGTAGCACCACCCCGATAAGCAGGAGAGTCGTGCCACCACCGGAGGAAGCGCGTTCGAGCCATCACGCTCGATCTCCGCTTAACGCGTTCGTCGCCTCGTCACCCGTATCTGGGTGACGGCTACGCTTCCGCCGGGAGCCCGTCACCCAGACGTGGCTGACGCTCTTCTCGCTCGAGTTAAATAGGATTTTCAGTTGGATTTATAACAAGAATTTCGTGGAATAAGCGTTGAGACATAATGGTAGGATATGCGACATGAAAATATTACAAACATTCGCGTTATATTATATTATAATATAATTAATGTAATATAGTAACTCTTTGAGCCTCATGGACGCATGTATGCGTTTACTCTAGGTCATCGATATGGACCGAAGGCGCATATGTGCGTCTGTCGATTTTTTTGATCACCTACATAGAAGTTGGGAATTTAATGTTAGGAAATTGTAATGTTTATGATAAACAATTAACACTCAAAAATAACGCTCTTTGATTATTTAATCTCGTGCAAAAGGATCGCTATAACTTATCACTATTCGAGCCTTGAATGGTCAGAGTTCAGTCTAGCGAAAAAGTATTCGCTAAAGTAAAAAGTGAAAGAGTCAATACATTATATTTAATACATTTAATTATAATAATACGTTACAATATAAAATAATAATGTACGTCGTTGCTATTCCCGCTTATAGCTCTGTTTATGTTCTGGCGCTCCGACAGTCGGATTTGGACCCACCGAGGAACTCGATCGAATCGCGCTGGCGATGAACGTGTTAAGGAATCCCTAGATTGCTTCGGTGTACGCGCCTTGGTAATTCTTTGCGACTTATTGATCGGTAAATTTAACGCCGATTCGTCAAGGCTTCGAGCTCCACCAACATCGGACGAGATGTTGGCCGACTACCCAAACCGAAACCGAAGCGACGCGAGAGAAAGGGAATCGTTCGTTTCGCTGTTTCTCTTTGCTCGTCCGATTCGGTAGAATAAAAGTCACGCCTTTGATCGAGCGATGTTTCTTCGTCGGATCAAACGGATGTTTTTCCCCCTCTGTGCTTTGCAGCTCGCGAATGGTCGACCAACGTCTCGTCTGTGCACGCTACCTGACGCGCGCGCGTGTGGGTAGGTAGCTGGCAACAGTAGAGTCGGATGAAAAAATTCGAGAAGTAAATGTTTTATGGACGGATCGAGGCACCTGTCAATCGCTCGCTTCGCGATCGATCGGAGTGAATCGTTCGGTGCGAGATCGTATGTCGATACCTCCATTTTGAGACGCGTCCATGGAAGACCTTTTCTCTCGATTGTTCTTCGATATCGGTCAACAAGCGTCCAGATATATTCTACTTACGTTCGGTGCTATCGTTTTTGTTGCCGTCTATTCTCCTCTCTCTAGTTCTTGCTCAAAGTAACACCAACATTCTTTACTTCGTGTAACTCATTTATTATTAACGATCCTTCCTAAGAAAGTAGAAATAGCTGCAAAGCGAAACTTTACACCTTACAAGCGACCAGCAAGTAACTAACTGCCAACTGAACTACCATATTTCTCGAGATCGTATAACTAACTAGCAACTGGATTACCGTACTTCTCGAGATCGTAAATCTCGACGATTCTGAATTATCGTCGCGTTATCTCTTCGTACGAGCTTCGAATCGGAACAGTAATTGCCTCGTGGCTCGATTTTTTCCTTTGTTCTGTCTTTTTAATCAGAAAAATATAATTAAACCTAAAAATACGATCTGCTGCGAAAAAACATGGCGAGTCGAAGTTATTACATCGTATCGGTTGACGGATGAATCGATGGCGTAGAGGCAAGCGCGGAGGTTTGCCATCGCGATATCGTAACAGCGATACCGATGGTACCTGTGATAATTACCGCGGTATCGATTGAAAACATTTGACAAACATCGCGATCATCGTTCCTTTGTTCGTCGATTCGATACAATGCGCGGCTAGTCTTGCCTCCCTTTGTACGCGTCGAATCGAACGAGCAGCAATTCACGCGCGCTAGCTCCCTCGAATGAAACAAACAGTAACGAGAACCGACCAAATCCACGATCAACGCTTAAGATGCGCACGCATCGTCAGCCTGATCTTTTCACGCAACAGTTTACAGCACGGTCGACGGCTTGTTTGGCGTACGTTCCTACGGAGTGGCCAACTGATATCGACATCAACGATAAAACGAATCGTAAATAACCGGTATCAACCCCTTCGATACCAGCGCCGACTATAGCCGTCACCACGTAACGAGCCGCGGATCACCGCGCTCTATAAATAGTCGGGAGAACTTATTTATAGTCGACGTTCGGCAGTTTGCATCGATTCTGCAGCTCGTGCAATGCCAGACTTGATCGCGTGTTCTATACAAATAACAACTAACTTGGATCAACACATGGACATTTTCCTTCGATTTATAAACCGTCTAAAAATCAAAAATCGATTACGTATCGCGTGCAGTAAAAATAATAAAAGACGAGAAACGAGATATCAATAAAACGAAGATTGCAATGAAGACTTAGACGTTGTCCATTGTTTTCAAATTTATCACGTGAAATTATATCATTGATCGCATGGATAATTCGGTATTCCGCAACGATTCGAGCACGCGTGCAATGCCAGCTTGTTTGCGCGTTCTATACAAATAATTACTAACTCGAATCAACACCTGGATGCTTTCTCTGGATTTATAAACCATCGAAAAAAAATTAAAACTCGATTATGTATCGTGTGCAGTAAAATTAATAAAGGACGAGAAAGTAGACATCGATACAAAGATTGCGAAGGCTTAGACGTTGTCTCTTCTTTTCAAGTTTATCACGCGAAATTATATTATTGATCGCATGGATAATTAGTCGACGTTCGGTATTTCGCAGCGATTCGAAAACGCGTGCAGTGCCAGCTTGTTTACGCGTTCTATACAAATAATGACTAACTCCGACCAACGCGCGAATGCTTCTCTTCGATTTATAAACAATATATTATCGAGAAAAACCTATCAGTTAACTAACGCTCGGTCATCAACGACGCGTGTTTACTGTACCCTAATCTGAAATATATTATCTCATTATTAAATACGTTCTTATTCGGCTCATAAAACAAGTTTCGTAAAAAACCTTCGAGGCGAGACTTGTGCCAAAACCAAATGGTAAATAAATATACAGTCCATTTCGATTATAACTGATAATAATAAAATTAATGGAAGTCCTAACGTGATCGTAAGCCGACATATGGTTGTACATTTTTCTCTCAAGAACAGAATTTCTTTGCTTTTTTATATTAATACAATAAATGCAGTCTAAATTCTAACAAAGCGTATTCTTGGTCATCCCACCTCTCAACTAGATATCTGAAACAGTAGAAATAGGCGCGACTGCGTCGTTGTTCAGAATCTTCGTTGGATGTTTCTCTGTTCTTCACTCGTGGTCATTCGGGCAAATTAAACAGATAAAACGCGCCCTATGATATCAGTTCGCTTCGTTTCGTTTCAATAAATAAAGTGTACGACGTAACGAAGAATATTATTTCCTGAATACAGCTTAGCTAGACGAAAATGTACGCGTAACAGTTCGAGTTCCGTCCCTCGAAAACAAAAACACGAAGCGTACGATTCGCGTGCCCTCGACAGACTGCGACGTCGATCTCGTAGACGTAACAGTTATACGACTCACGTATATACGTGTCGAGAAACGTTCGTACGTAGTAGTAATCCGTGGAAAATCTCTCGACGAACCGTATGAAATATAAAATTGCATCGTTTACGAAATGAGCTCCGCTGCATTTTTCGCTGACGTAGGCGACTTTCGTCGCTCGCCACGAAATTGAATCTCATCAGGAAACTCACTGAAAGAAGACCAGATCGAGTAAGCAAGCATAGTCTCATTAGGTTTACGCGAGAGAAAGAAATTCATTGATAATACGAAAAATCGTCGAAATCGCCATCGCGACGAATTAATCGCTTTAATTCACGCGCTTGAGACGAACGAATTTAAAATTCGTACTTAAGAAAGCGGAAGAATTTTCATCGAGGTACAAGCGCTTCCATTTCAAAAAAGAACTGTTGTAAAGAGCATAATCGTGCCCATAATTATGAAAGTGGTATAAGGTATATATTTCTTCTTTCGAGATACAAAGACTGTAAATTCGAGACACTAAACGAATTCCACATAATGTTAATTCATTTTTGACGATATCGTAAAAATCATATTGCATTAATTTAATTTAAAATAACGTGGTGCGAAATAACTGATAAACTCATTTTTTTAAATTTTGACTTAGACCACTTTCACAATTATGGGCACAATTAAAAAATTGGTTAAGAGCTTGCATTGGCGATCGTTCGCGTAATTTGCTCGTTTTCCACTCGACGTCGAGCTGAAAAATCCGCTTCGCTCGTCTCGAGCGATCGCTTTCGCGTGAAATCCCTTCGTAGCTCTTCGATAACCAGGATACCATTGCACCAACAGGAAGAAGAATCGTCATATCCTCCGGAACGTCTTCCATCGAGTCGAATCTCCTCCTCCGCGGGCTGCGGATGCTGGCTCATCAGCGCTGCTCCCTAATTGGCCGGGCTGATCGGCGCGAAAGAGTCGGTCGTGGAAATATTTTTCGTCGAAATGGCGCGAATAGCGCGGATAATAACGAGCGCGTCCCGGAGGAAGGAAACATTCTCGATTCAACCCGCAAAAGTTGGATAGATACGAGAGCGCGTCTTGCGCGCGCGAACACGCGCGCACCGAGCCACGATTATCGGTCTGTATGCGATTTACGCGAACGCGCGAGCGACGTATCGCGCGTACGTTCCTGGAAAGAGTAAAAAGAAAGGAAAACGCCGGTGAAAAACCACCTGCAAAATCGTCGTCGTTTCTTTTTCTTCGCCGTGGAGGCCGAGGGAGAGAGACGAACAGGACGAGGCGGCGGTCGGGTGTATGAGCGAGTCGTCGCCGCGGTAGGGCGACGTTTTCAATGTAAATGGCGCAGGAAATGTTGCGTGCGTGTGCCCGACTCGAATCCTTTTCCACGGGGAGCGCTAAAACTTTCGTTAAAAAAAGAAAAAAAAAAGAAGAAGAAAGACGGAAAAAAGCCAGCGGAAAAAGAAGGAGGAGACGAACGTATCGCGCCGCGCGCCGCTTCCTCCCCCGACCTTCTTCCTATTACAATTATATCTCTCTGGAATTGCTCTTTTTCGTCGCGTTCCGTTCGAATCCGGCGCGGTGGGCGTCTGCGGTGCATTGTTCGCCCTTCAAACGATCGCGCGAAAGCGATTTTCGTGCGCGTGGTTCGCGCGGTAGGTACGACGATCGCGTCTGCGGGATCCGTAATTACCCATCGCGAATCGAAGGTGTTTGCGCTTTTGCGAAGCCACGGATTCAACGGAACGGGAATCGTTATGCACGCCTCGCTTCGAATCGCAAAGTGGATAATTGTTCGCCGCTTCTCGAGGCGCGAGCTTTGGACGCGACTGCGAGATAGACTCCATCGTTCTCGAGCACTTCGTTGCGAAATCTCGCATCCGGGGTCGAGTTGAAATTATCGATAACGATTTTAAGGGGACTCGAGAAGAAGAAGAGCTCGTGTCCGTTCGTGTCCGCTCCTACGGAGCGTTTTTCGACGGTTAATGGCGTATAATCGTGCGAAAGGAAAAGAATTACTTCGCTTTTTAAATAAATGTGCACAGAGGTGGTGGAAGCGAAAGTCGGAGTAAATACAAGTTGGACTAAGCTAGTCCAACTCGTATAATAAGAGTGGAGAAAGCGATGGAACGAGTGTGCGAGTGCGAAGGAGGTATGAGGAAGTTTCAAGCTCTATCTCTCTCTTTCAAAAGGTTAATGGCATAGGTTAAGGTAAGAGATAAGTTAGGAAGGAGAAAGTTCTAAAAATTGAAATCGTATATATACAATACTTGATACGTGTGCGTAAAAGATGCCTGCGACCCTTGGAGGAGCTAAAAAAAATAAAATACGATAAAGCACAATAAAAAAATATGCAACTTTGTCCCCGTGAATGAAATCGACGCGTATTCGTAGACTTAGCGTCGAAACGTAATAAAGAGTACGATTGCAAACTCGCATTATTAATTTCGCGCTATTCCGAAATAATCGCGTGTTATGGATGGTGCTGCGCTGTCGATCGAGCGACAAATACGATACATACGCACGTAGGAAGAAGAGGATAACGAAAAAGCGCCAAGTACAATAATAAAGAGGCACGTTCGAACGAACGCCTTTTCTTCTTTCGTCCAGCGACGCTCTAGCAACGTATCGTTACAAACGCGTGTATTCGACACGGATACGCTCCCTTTTTTATATCGTCGATTCGTTCGATTCGACGAAGTTACTGTCTTTGCGCGGTATAGCGTCACGGCAGACCGCGGAAATATCGATATCGCCCATCCAGGATGGTATTTGCAAACCATTAATTTCTACGACGCGCCGATGCACCGTCGATCGTTTGCACCGTCGATGCAGATCGACCGCTGATGAATGCAGTTCGATTGTCGGTGATTTCGTGGCGCATATGTATGCTCGTCGCGCATCGTTTAACACCGCGGTTGAATACCCCCTCATTTCGAGGATCCTACCGAAAGGCGGCAGACGCCGCGTCGTGCCGCGCTTCATTACGAATAATCGAAGCTTTTAAATATCGCGGTTGGTTTCCAGCCGTCCCTCGTATTTGTCCTCGCTATGCCAGTCTGTGGCAATTCAAAACACCGCGAGTTCTCGATACCGATGTTCCTTCGGCAACGACCACGACGGGAATCCAAGTTCGATCTTTAGTAGAAGTAGATCGTAAAGCGGTCGCTTCGAGTGGACGCTTTAATTAACTAGCCAATGTTAAAATTCGAGAGAACACGATCCGTAATAGCGAGCTGTCTCGCACAATACGAAGATACTCTCTTGCGAAGTCTATCTCGATCTACTAGAGCGTAGAAATTCCAGCTCGCTATGAACATAGAAATATTGGGTCTACCGGAAAGTTCCGTCGCATAATATCATCGCAAACTTCAACGTTCACTCCTTCGACCATTGACCGTTGCATTTCTATGTACGTGCTCGATATATACGAGAATGGATGGTCAGCAACCGTGAAAGTTATATTATTCGGTAAATATTAATTGATCTATCGAAAACGTATTGCTTTCTCTTTTTATTCAAAAACGACCGAACTTTCCGGTGGACCTAATACGAATTGAGAAAGAACGACGCTCGAGGAGGAGAGATAAAAGGATTAGGATAAAATATTAGCTCGTCAAGGATGAAATTTATAGTTAATAATAATTATTCTACGATTCTTCTACAAATTTCTTTACTTGACGAAATTTTCTTATTGTCGTATCGTCAGGGATGGAATTTGTAGAAAATTTGTAGAATAATTATCGTTTACTATAAATTTCATCCTTGACAATCCGATAAGAAAATTTTCGAGGATTTTACCGACGAGACAATTTGGAATGGTATAAAGTCCGTAACATTTTCGAAGATCCATGATTTATGTTTTCGTCGGGTGTTGGGACTTCGTGAACCTCTGCGAATCAAGCGGAGCCCCGCGTGATATGTTGCGTGAAACGAATTGAGAGAGAGAGAGAGAGAGAGAGAGGGAGAGAGAGAACAGACGACACGTCGTATTGTGAAACAAAAGCGGTCATTGTCGTGCCCTGCAAATCCGTAGCGTCACAATGCTTCCTCCTCCCTTCCCCCTGCACGAACGTCCCACCCTAGCTCCTACACCTCCCCCACTCCTATTCGCGGAGCCGTTCCTTCCACCCCCTTGTTATTTACGCGCGAGACTTCGAGGGGTTTTGAAGGTTCAGCGCGGACCTTTTTTTTCTCTCTCGACGCTTTTCTCTTCTTCCTTCCTTGTCTCTTCCCGCGCGCCGTAGCCCAGGCAAGAACGAACGAACGAACGGACGAAATCGAGCCAAACGAGTCATAATGAGAGCCAAAGGCATGGCGCGTACGCGAGACAAACACGATACCACGGAAATTTTATTGTATCGCCGTACTCGACGGAATAATGGAGCGATTGCGTTCGAGAGAAACGTAGACATCGTTGCGATTGTTCCTGCGATCCCGGGGAGAAGAAAGGCTTCGTTTCGCGCGTCGTTCGTTTCGCCGACACTCGCGGGATCGCGACGAGCTACCGTGTGCTTGCCTCCCGCAAGAAATTACTCCTGTCGATTCGTGCTCGAACTGGAAAAGATTTTCGAACGATATTCAAAGTCGACTTAAT
>JAITYT010000290.1:1785171-1799165 GCA_025433975.1 Liostenogaster flavolineata | reverse complement strand
TATATATATATATATATACATGTAACATGTATATGTAACAAAAAATATAAATGTATTTACGATAAAATAAGTTCTATCGTTACCAACTATTTCTTCACGTATATATCTAGTGCAAACGCAGAAACTCAACGGTCGAAAGAGTCAATATTCAATTTGAGATGACATTATTTGACAGAATTTTCCGATTTGATAGATATAATTTCCATTGTTACTGATCGCCTCTTGGCGTATGTATCGAGCATGTACGTAGAAATGGTTTCTATGGTCAAAAGAGCCGATCTTCAATTTGGGATAACATCGTTTGACGGAACTCTTCGGTGTCCTGCCTTGGAAAAGCGCGTTTATAATGTGCTCGTTTTTTGGTTTCGCTTTTTTACTAATGCAGCTTCATTGCTTCGAATTTCGTCGAAGAGAAACATCACGTATTCTCGCGCGTTCCTTTCAGTTATTATACTTAAGGGAAATAGTTTCCTTCGAATTAAAATCCATCGGTCTTCGCGACCGAAACTCCACGAAAATCCATAAAATGGAGATAGAGAAAATTGCAACATCGTTAAAATTACACTCGGGATACGATAATTTTCCCTTGAAGAGCACGCACGCACGTACCTTTTGAAATTTCCTTTTAGAAAGATAATGACGAGTTCGCGCACGACGGAGATTTTATTTGCAGCGCGTCGTAGGCGAGGGTTAAGCTTCCGTGACGACGTTATCGCTTACCGTCCAGGCGCCTCTCAAAATTCGTAGCTGCGCTTACAACGTTCGTTCGTTTGTTCGTTCCTTCGAGTTAATCCAATCGCGTTCCATGCCAAGCTGCAAAACGAGGAACTGCCGAGTAAAGTTTACTGCGATTAACGAAACTAAATAACGGATAATTCGCTTACGATAACGACGGACTTCGCGCTCTCGTTCGTTATTTAATCAGATCTGTTCGCGTTAGAGCTATTGCGCTCTACCGTCAGATTTCAAAGCGAAATTATTACGACGACGTCGCCACTCGAATGTCTCGTCGTCCGTCCATCGTATCCCGGAAACGTGATTACTTATTTCTCCTTCTTCTCCTTCGAAGCCACCTTACTTCACAGCCTATTCGATGGCAATTGAATAAGAGAAAGGCGGTATTTCATCATCGTTCCTAATTAATTTCGAGCGAATCGTTATTGAGTTAAGTAATATGGTTTAAAAAAAAAAAAAAAAATCGAAAGTGGCCATAACAAGATCGAGAAAAGCATAGGAAGGACGATCTATCGGACAAAGGAACGGTTGCTTGACTCGAAATCCTGCGTTCTTTAATCTTGTGGAGCTTCTTTGGGAGCGGATCTAAACAACGACCTTGTTTCTTTAAATTTCTAGATTTAAGAGACATTAGAAACTGTCACGAAGAGGAAGTATCGCGTATTGCATCTTTTCTGAGTTGTCAAAGTCAGCACGAAGCCAAGAAGAAAAGCTAGGATCAAACGGGAATTTAAAACGTGTCTCCATCGAGGGTTCCTCCTTCGTTGATCTATTCCACTTAAAAACGCGACCTTGAAAATTAAGAAGCAAGGATCGGAGCCCAGGTAACTCGTCTTTCGTACGAGAGATAGGAAGTATCTCGTTATTGCTCGAATTTAGGCTAGACCATGCTGTTCCATCGATTTATCGGGGTGACTGTTGGCTTCGTACTCCCTTTTATCCCGTCGAATTCCTCTTTCCAGCCTCCGGTCCAGCCTCATCTTCCTTCCTCGTGGACTATTCGAAGAGAACAGGATAGGGAGAGGAAGCGGAGGAGAGAGAGAGAAAGTATCTGTATACTCTCAACTTCCACGCTTGATCTTCGACCCGGCCTTTTCTTTCGTTCCTTTTCATTCGTCGGAAATGTCCGAAATAAAAAACATCGGTTGATATCGATCGTTGCTGTTGCCTAGATAAATTTTCCAATCCGATAAAAACCACTGTAATAAAATATTTGATAAATTATCGAATTTGGCAAAATTCCTGTTCTACGGAAAACTCGAAAAACTCTAAAACGTTCGATGGATTTCAAATCTTTTCTCCCAGTCGACTGGAATTTTCCCTAACGATGGCATAATATTCAATACACCTCCGAAGCATACTGAATCGAACTTAGTGAAGCCAGTTTTACGCTTGGCGCGACGATGTCATCATCCATCGTTCCGTCTTATTGTTGGGATCCACTCGCTATAGGTAAGCGACCCTATGGATTCTCGCGTGATTCCGCAGCGTCGAGACGCTTCGATTTTTCCATTGTACGAGGTTCTCTTCCGAGCGACTCGCCGCGTCCCTCCCAAAGAAATTTGAACTTTAAACTTCGAGGAAGCCTTCGGATAATAATTTGCATAAATCCCCGACGGGTGTATCGCGAAGAACGTAGCAGATGGACGACCAATCTTTGTACCTGCCGAAAGTTCATTGAGTTTCACCGGGAACCATCCAAGAAGGACGCCAGCGCTCGTGAGATTGACGATGTTAATCCTCCGCGATGCGCGAAATCGATTGCGACTCTCCGTACCGTGTAATCGGCATCTTGCCATTTATTCTTC
The DNA here is from genome assembly GCA_025433975.1 of Liostenogaster flavolineata. Taxonomy (NCBI): domain Eukaryota; kingdom Metazoa; phylum Arthropoda; class Insecta; order Hymenoptera; family Vespidae; genus Liostenogaster; species Liostenogaster flavolineata. The sequence goes on along the minus strand of JAITYT010000290.1, from coordinate 1,796,622 downwards.
CGTAAAATCGAGGCTAATTATGAAACGAGGCTCCACATTTTCTTCGTATCTTTCGATAAATATTTCCCAAAAAAATTATGATACAAAGGATGTAAATTGCTTGAAACGTAAGACGTTAGTTTGAAAGTGACGTCGTTTCGAAAAAAAAAGAAAATGATTTTATTACGACCGACTTTTTCATTATTCGACGAGAAAGAGGTACGGAAAGATGGTGAAAGTCAAATTTCACGCGAAGTAGCGCGAAATCATCGGGAGAACGTGACGGAGTTACATCGCAAGTGCCAACAAGTGTACCAGTAAAGGTTGAACTTTTGTGGCTTATCGGTGTTTTCATATTTGTCGAACTTTTTCGAGGTAGCTAGGCGTAGGAAAACAAACGAACACGACCGCATCGACGTTCGATGTTGGCAAACTCCCTGTTTGTTTTCTTCTTCCTTTTTAGCAATATGTCCTCGTCGAAAGTTTTTCGTAATTGCAATATACGCTCGGCTCACTGGGATTTCCTTTGACGGTCGTTCAATCGTTCCTGGTATCTTTCGAGCTCGCTTCGAACCAACAACGAACACACGAGCACTTCAAAAGAATAATACGTATCCGTGGATGAAATCTTCCGCGAATGAAAAACTAGCTTTTTTTTCTTTAGCTCCGATTCCACCGATAAGATTCTTCGAGAATTGGAATGTAGATGCGTTCGAAAGTCTCGAACGTGCGTCGACTTGACCGAAACGACGCGATAAGTAATGGGAAATATTTCTAGAACTCTCGCTTCCTCGACGAAGTCACAATTAATGGAAGAATACGCGCGAGAAAAGACCGAACGATTTTTAAAGTAAATCGAATAATACGCGAATAAAAATGATCGCGGCGAGGGAAAAACGTGTTCGATCTGATCGTAAAAGTCGAATCGTTGCAACGCAAGACGCACGAAATAAAGAAAAGTTTCGATTCTTGCGACTGCCTCTTCGAAAGAACAAAGGGTGCAAGACGGTGCAAACTTCCTTCCTTCTGACGTCGTCCTTCTTTTCCTCTTTTCATTTTCGCGATAACGAATACATAGGAAAGACACTTTGCAGTTTACAAGACACTTATCTTCTCTTTGATTATCGCGTCCCTCTAGACTGCAATTCCACCGACGCTCGACATCCAGGAAACGTATTTCTTAAATGACGGACGGTTCGTAGTCTTGTTCCTTTGAGACAAGCAGACACGAATACGCGCGCCTACGTCGTCGTGCGTCTCAATGCCTATATATAATACACGTAATCTTAACGCGTATACCAAAAATATTGCATTCGACCACCGAGTTCACTGAACTGTTCTATAAAAAAAATAAAAAAACGCAAAAATACAAAATCGTTCGTTTTCAAAGCAATCTCGAACGAATCGAACTTCCATCCCTTCATGCGCTAAAGATAAACCGACCGATTCGACCTCACATTATTTATTATTATCGATCTGGTAAAAGAAATTAAGAGAAATTCAGTCTTTTTCCCCCGCTCCCTTAATCTCTACGTAATTTTCCAAGCCAGGCGAGCTAGTTTTTGATCCCTTAATTATCGATATCTTGATAAACGAAGTAGCTAAAACAACTCAAAGAAATTCGCTGCGGCATAAATTTCCTAATTTATCTAATTCTAAAATTCGTCGCCTACGCGGAGCTAGTACGAAGATCAATTAAAACTGGCGTCGATGCCCGCAAAGTCGAACGATTAGCAGGCGCTTCCGCGAACGAGCGAGAAATTGGAATCTCGATCGACGTCGAAAGATCCGAAAGACGCGCTAATAAGCTACAAGTGTCGCGCGTACGAGGCCGAGGCCTACCGTTCACTTTTAACCCATGATGGGTGTCTCGTGGTACTAGGTAGGTCTCCCCCGGCCGTACCTTTGCTCTCTTCTAACTTCTCCTCCCTTTTCTCCACCCCCGGGATCTTCTCATTCTACCACTTTCGCTCGGTCGTTCCTACTCGCTCGCGTCCTCCTCTCTGTTTTTGTATTCCACGTAGGGTGGTTTTAAGGATTGGCACTTGGAGCACGTTCGCAATATACTCCGGTCCCCTTGGCGCGCTGCTCCCCTCCTCGCCGTATCGCTCTTCGAATTAGACGATTTGGAAATAGACGCGGGCGACACGCGTACGGTGGTCGCGTCGCTTCTCGTCTGGTTCCTCACGACGACGACGACGCCTTGGCATTTCGTTATGAATTTTCACGTAACTACGTTCCTCTCGAATAGCTATCAGCGAGGAATTCTTCCTTGGATTACGACTTTCGAAAAAGTTTCGCCGTTGCAATTTTAAACTCGCCTCGCGCTCGTTGTCTCGTTTCGTAAAATATTCAAGGAGACTCGCAGGACGAGACACGACGAATATTTTTCTTCTCCTCGAATTTCCATGCTTCCGCGTAATTCTATCTCGCGTTCCTACGAAATAGCCAAAAAAGTTTCGTCGGTCTAGGGAAAAGTATCTCGCGCGTGCGAGGATGACGCGTTATTGAAAACTCGCCGAAACGAACGAGTCGTCTCCTCAAAGTCATTGCGAAAATTGGCGAGGCACTTCGAAACTCCTGGTCTGGCGCGAAAGAGATTTCACGAGGTGTCGGACAAGTCGTCTTGGAGGAAGCTTCTCGTTGATAGGCAGACCAAAGGGCGTCTTCGTTTTCCGATAACGACGGTAATTAAATCGACGATGCGAAACATGGCGAAAGCAAAGATCTCTCGACGAAGATTAAACGTTTTTTTTAGAATCTTACTTATCCACGGTATTTATAATGTTTATAATAAACTTCGACGCAGACTCGATAATAATATTAAATCTACCGGAGAATTTCATCGAACGATGTCATCTCGAAAACGATGGAAATTATATCGTTCGGTAGATATTAATTAGGATATCGAAAATGTATTAGTTTTTTTTTTTAATTCGAAAACGACGATACTTTCCAGTGGACATAATTTATATAAATAGTAAATTTCATATTAAATCTGCCAAAAGTTCCGTAAAAAAATATCATCTCAAACTGGACATTTACTCTTTCGACCATTGCACTTCTATGTATGGTAATAGAAACGATGGAAATTATATCGTCCAATAAATATCAATTACCCGGTGTTTAATCCATGACATCGGTGATCCTTCGAGCTTTCAACTCTAGTAAAAAGATTCGCGTCATCGACAAGCCTAGATCAACGATGAATGCTGAGCTTGGAAGATGTTTCGGGGTGGATGAGTTCAAGTTCAGCCTCTCTGCTCTCCCTCGACTTCTCCCTTCTCTTATCCACCCACCTCTTTCTTCCTCCACCGGTTTTCCGTCTGCTTCTCGAGCGTGAGTCGAGCTCGCGCCAATCGCAATTAATCACGACCCCCTAATTTCTAATCGTCGCACCAACAATCGTTCTAGCCGCTTTCGAGCCGCGAGAAACGACACCGCGCTAGGCCTCTCTTCTTCTTCCCTTCCGTTACATCCGCGCGGTCCATCAGCCAGCTCCTGATCAGCCAGGTCCATCGGATCGACCTCACTGATCCTAGGCTAGGTTCCACTTCCTTCTCGATTAATTCTTTCGGCGCAAAACGAACGGTACGCATCTCGCGGCGGTGAGTTGCCTCGCGGTAACTTCCTGGGTAGAGAAGAGAACCGAAGACCCAGAGAGAGAGAGAGAGAACAGGCACACAGACGAGGGTGGATAGGTACGGTTCTGGAGAGTCATAAAACTTTATGGTGCGTTTGCATCGACCGAGCACTTCCTCTCCTCCCTCGCGCCCCCTCACGACCATCCCCATAGCAACGACCGACCCCCGAACGGAGCCACCCTGCATCCTCCTCCTCCTTCTCCTTCTCCTCCTTCGTCTCTCTTTCTCCCTCCGTTTCATCCCTCCTCCTCCCTTCTCTCTGCTCTTCCTTCCCTTCCATTCTCCCTTTCACCCTGTCTCTCGGTAACGCGCACGCATTCTCTCTCGCTCTCCCCCTTTTCTATCATTTCCCCTAGAACCGATCTCTCGTTTCCTGGCAGGGCTACCGTCGTTGCCGCTGCTGCCACTGCTGTTGGCGCTGCTGCTGCTGCTGCTGGTAGTGGTAGTGGTAGTAGTGACGATGGTGGTGGTGGCGTCAGGGCACCAATGGTGGTGGAAACGATGCTGCCGCTACTGCTACTGCTGCTGTTGCCACTGCTGCTGTTGCTCTTGGTATTGGTATGGCATCGGTGATGGTAATGGTGGTGATAGTGGCAGTGGTGGTGCCCTTGCTTTCGTCTCCGACCTCCCTTCACCCTCGTCCGTTTTCCCCCGTTGTGTAGTTCGAGGCCGTGCGGTGGTGCAAGCTCGTGACTATAAGCATCCCGTCTAGTGTACGCCCTTTAGTCCATATCCACTTCGAGCATCGTCGTGCCAACACGGCTTCCTACCAAAATCCCGTATGCCTGCTCGACTGAACAGCGACGAGCATCTCTTCTAGTCGAGCTTCTCACTTTCCTTCCCTTCCTTCTCCTTCCTCGATTCTTCGTCCTTCTCTTTTTCTATCTCTCGCTCTCTCTAACGAGCGTGAGCGAGCGAGAAGAGCAGAGAAGCGCGTCGAAATTTTTCCAAGGATTTAATACGCGTTTGCGTGCGCTAACACAAAACACGAGAGATTTTTCCGGGGACCCGTGTCTCGCGGCGCTTTCTGAAAAGCTGCGAACTTACGCGTGACTCTCCTTCCTTCCTTCCTTGTTCCTCTCCTGTCCTCTTTTGCACGCTCCGCGGGAAAAGAGAATAGAAAACTCGGCGGCTTTCCGTAGAACGCAAACCGACGAGAGCTTGCCTCTTTGCGCGCCGGATTCCACCGCCTATTGTATTGCCTCGACGCTCTTAAATGGCATTTGGAACGTCGTTCGAGGTTAGTGACGGTTCGATGTCTACGTACAATGCGGAGCTCGCCTACCTCGTTGGGAATCCTGGGCTTACGGAGGTGCAAACGCGTACCGCTTGGACGTTTCGCTCGATATCGCCTTGTCAAAACGACGAGTTCTTCCTTCCCGTCGAGTTGCATTGTTGACTCGAATCTCTGTGAGCAATCGATGAGAAAAATTCACGCGAGAGGATCGACCGAGTTCCAATCGAGATGCTACGAAAAGGGATAGACTACGCTCCCTTAGGGTCAAATCGATGCAAGATGGTGGAAAGATCGGGTCGATCGATCGAAGTTACGTCCTTCGATGCGTCGGTCGATTTGATCGATCCGAAATAGGACGTTTTTCGTTCCGCTTTTCGGTTGATAAAGAATAACGCATGACTGACGCAATCGCGACGTTCGAACAGGTGAAAATCGACGAGCAATCGCATTTCAATCGGTGTTTCTCTAGCTCCGTTTTTCTCTCCCGGATTCGATAGAGATTGCGACGTTCGAATAGTTGGAAATCCACGAACAATCGCTTTTCTGTCTGCGTTCCTCCGACTCAGTTTCTCTCATCCAGACTCGGAGGAAATTATGACGTCCGAACAGTTGGAAATCGAAGAACAATCGCTTTTCAATCAATGTTCCTCCAGCTCCGTTTCTTTCTTCCAGACTCGGTGAAAATCGCGAACAGTTCGAACAGCTGAAAATCGACGAACAATCGCTTTTCTATCCGTGTTTCTCCAGCTCCGTTTCTTTCTTCCTTCGAAAAAAAAAGAAGAAGAGAACGATGCGAATGATCAACGGCTGAAAAATCGTGTGATACGCGACACTTCGAAAAGCCGCTAAAGCAATTCGCGCCATCTTGAATCGCGGAGACACCAACGGATGGAAGGGAGATCGACGAACGAATCGTTCGACAAATTCGAATCCGCAAGCTGCCGCTCTCGTCCCGACGTTCCTAGCACCCTCCACCTCCGTCCACGCTCTTCCAGACTCGACGGAGAATGTGAATAATAAAGGTAGACCATCGAGCGTGGGTCGACGAATACAAAGAGAATCCGTCTCGCGATGCGAAACTAATCGATCTACGAGCGTGCTCCCATTCGTCAACGATTTCTCGCGATTATTGCCAGCTTCTCGTCCTTGCCTTTTCGCGGTTATTGTTCCGCTAGCTCCAGTCGTTTCGCGACCTGCCATTGAAGTTCTTTTTCGTGTCTTTTTTTATTTTTTATTTTTTATTATTTTGGAATTCTCGCGTCATTCGTACTTGATCGTACGTGATCGAATACTTTTGAAATTGTCAGAAGAAGTAATCGCGCGAAAATAAAGGATTTTTTCAATATTCTTTGTTTTTCTCGTGCGTAGAGATAAATTGCATCGAAATTTCTCATTGCAAGTGCATAGCTGTCTGTCGTGTACGAGCAGCTGTTCGTTTAAAAAAGTCTCTTGCTCCTAATGGAAATAGACATTTAGAGGGTAACGTTGAAACGGAGAAACGCCCATGATTTCGTACAAAAGTTCCTCGAGCTTATTTAATTTGGCAAAAGATGAAAGAGGGTAGATAAAGACCGAATCCCAGAGGATATAAACACAGGCAACGCTTGTACGCTCGCGATCTAACGAAACACGACGCTAGAAACGTACGAAGTTCGTCGTACAAACAGCGTTGGTATTAATTAATCAAATGTTTTCTTTTTTCTTTCGCTGCTGCCGTTCCCGGTGCTAATTCTTTGGTTCGACTTGTCCATGAGAAACTTTACGCCGGAGGCTACGCGTGAAATCCCTCGGGGTGGGATTGAGTTAGAGGGAACCACGCTTTCGAAATACATGTCGTGCGTAACGCACGAAGCCAATAACGGAGGCCATTAGATCGCGAAACTATGTAACTTCTTCACCGCGTTTCTTTTTCTCCATTGGTGAGTTATTAGCCGATCAAAAGAGTCCCAAAGAAACGCAAAATCATATAATAATATCAGGTTGGTGCTTATAAAATGTCGGATTTTTATGTACGTGTAAGACTATTTTTTATTAAGGGTGATAAAGCCAACACTATTTTAGCCTAAAGAAAGTCTACTCTCTTTGTGTGTGTGTGTGTGTGTATTCACATAAAAATCTAAATTATTAATTATTCGATTAGGGTATTATTTAATGGGAATTAATAGAAACTAATTCATTTTAGATATATTAATTACTATTTACTGGACATTATAGTTTTCATCGATATTAACCGCCTCTTCGTGTATATATCAAACACACGAATAAAAATGTAATGGTCGGAAAAGTCAATGTTCACCTTGAGACAACATTTTGTGACGGAACTTTCCGGTAGACCTAATAATATATTCCGCGTTAGATATCCGTGTGATCAGGCATATTCTTCATGGCTCTGTGACATTCGATTAAACTCGGTCTATGCGTCGCATGAAAGCCGTAAGATTCGCGGTAATTTAGACCGAATAAAAACATAAGATAAAAATTTAAAATGAAAAAGGAAGTAAAATGCTTCTGCTCTGCATCGTCGTTCTACCGTTATCGCGTAATTTCTTCCACCGCGATGTCGAAACATCGCTCGCAATGCCGAACGAATTATTCGAAGGGCGGGAGGGACGGGAGGAGACAGAAGTAAAACGCAGGAGGAGCAAGGTAAAACTGAGAGAGCGAGAGAGAGAGAGAGAGAGAGTAGGGGATACGCGAAGACGATCCTTGACGCTGTACTTGTGCGAAAAACAGCGGTGGTTTCGGATACGTAACCAGCGTCAGCAAATTAGCTCGCTTGGTCTCTCCTCCTCCCTCCCTCTCTCCCTCCCCTTTCCTTTTGTTTTCCTTTCTTTCTTTTCGTTTCGTTTTTCCGCGGAGTGCGGCGAGACTGACGTCCCTACGGCAAAGGAGCCGAGAGAGGGACGAGGGGCCTTTTTCGACGCGACGTAATCCACTAATAATTCAGACCGACTAGATTTCGTTCCTCTTTCTCTCTTCGCTTCGTCGTTCTTGGCATCGTCGTCGTCGTCGTCGCCATCACTCGACGCGTTTTCCAGAAAAAAGTGCGGTTTGTTTGCGCGCCCTAGGATAAACAGAGCGGCTCTACGAGAGGAGGCATCATCCGTCGCTACGAAATCTCGCGTATGGAAAGCCAACGAAACTCCGGCGCGCCTTTGCCTTCCTCGTTGCTCCATCGTTGTCCCGTCGACTCGACGCCCGCTCCTTTCCGGCTGCTCGTCTCTCGAGTCCTCTCGGCTTAGAAAGCTGAAAGCTCACTGTCGGTAGGCGTCGTTGCCGTTTACGATGTTAACGCGAAAACTGTCGCACCGCGACGCGTGAGCGGCTGGTGGCTCCTTTTTGCTAGGAGAGAGAGAGAGAGAGAGAGAGAGAGAAAATCGCACCATGAGTGGATTCAACCTCGTCTAGGTTAATCGCGATCATCGAAGTGTCTCGCGTCTTCTTACGGCTTTTTCCGTTTTCCCACCTTAGCAGGCATAAAATTACTTCCAAACGATATCTTAGAAATGTAGCGTGACGAAGCCCACTTTTGACACCCCAATGTTCTTCGAACTTTAAACGTTTCCTTCGAATCGGCTTTATGCACGCGTAGCAATCCTAACTAGTCATTGAACGGTTCCTAATCGACTAAGATTATCGATTTGATCCAACAAAGGTAAACGCAACGAAAGATGAAAGACACTGACTAGCAAAGTACCGAACAATCAGTAAAGACACGAGTGTTCGCGATGGATGCATCAAGAGCGAAGACTAAATTTTACCACCAAGATGTTGTTGCATTAATGAACTTTTCGTACCCCAATGTTCATCGAACTTCAAACGTTTACCTTGCGAGTTTGCTTGAGATGGAAAAATCGAGTTGGTTCAACGAAGGTAAACGCAACGAAAGATGAAAGACACTGACTAGCAAAGTATCGAACAATCGGTGAAGTCATGACGCATTCACCATACACCAAGTACAAAGACCAGGCCTTACCATCAGAGAACATCAATATGCACCAAAAACAAAAACGTAAGTCTGATCAGGGAGATGTTTTCGCATCGTTCGACGTAGTCCTTCGCGATGGACTAACGACAAGAAGCATATATACAAAATATGGAGAAAAAGCAGCACGATAAGGTGAGAAAGCGAAAGTCCATTCCTTTTACGTTCTATCGGGCAAGGAGAAACTGAGAAGGCATTTCGCATGGCCGAAACGAAGATAAACGCGCTCACGCTCCAGCGCCTTTTGTTTCGATTTCGCATATCCGGCCGGAGGCGAAAAAGGTCTACCCTTTCGACGATTCCGAACTACTTTCGCGGGCGGGCAATCAATCCGCTCGGTGGGCGGAAGTGGAGCGGCGTGTGCACGGCATTCGTACACCGATCGATAGGTTCGTTTGTGCCGGTTAGGCGAGAACACGCGCGGCCAGCTGAATGCAAGCAAAACGGGTCTGCGTTCGGGGGTCGAAGGGCGGCTCGGAAGGTCGTGGTAGAAGAACTAGTAGGTGCCTTCGTATTGAGAAAAATACCAGAACGAAGTAATCAATGACGCGCGATTATCGTTTGATCGTTCGGTCAATTGATCAACGATTACGCGCCTTTCTTTCGCGCCTACGAACCTTCGAGGACTCTCTTTCTCTCGTCGTGTTCCTGTTGCCACTATTGGCTGCTGCTGGTGCCTGCTGCTGCTGTTCTCGTTTCCGCCCCCGCGTCACATGTCTCCTTTGTTCGATTAATCCGAGTCGAGTGCGAGCGCATTGATCGGCGTGCACGAGTCGCCAGAAATCCGTGCAGGTACGAAGGGTACGAAAGCTCCTGATATAAATCCCCACGAATTTGCCCACGAGGGTAAACCCCATTATCTCGACGAGTACGTTTTCCACTCGCGAACGTTTTGGTAATTACGGCGTCAATGCGAATTGGACTTCTTCGAATTTACTCCGAGCAACTCTACGAGCGTATGGCGCCTGAATCTCGCGGCGAAGAATCGTAACGATCGGTAACGCGAACGTAATTATTTCGAAGTACCTCGAAGTACCTCGAGGAATTTTTAAAACGATACAATGGTGCGGTAGGTGATGATTACCGATAGAGTTAGAGAGATGGAGATAAAATCACTCAAAATCGATCCACGCGTCGTGCATTTGTACGAGACCGCTGGTCGATCGATGCATTTCGAAAAATTAATGTAGACCGAGAGGTTTCAAAGGACGACTTCCAAAGGATCCGTGCTTGAATTGGTTCGTGAAAATAAACCCAAGTTAATGCGTAACTTCCGAGAAAGCGGAGAATAGAAAGAAGACGTTAACAATTCCATGGTCTCGACGATGGACAAGTGCGCAAGATCTGGAATGAAAACAAATAAGGAAGCTCCGAGAAGATGTTACCGACGAGATCGTTTGCAAGGCGCGTTCGCCGTTAGCCGATGTTTCGCGGAAGGGTTTCGACCTTTTTAAAACGCACGTGGTCTCTCTTCTCTCCGTTCTCTCATTCGAAGGCAACGCGTCATATTTTTCGTTCCTAAGGCGCAAAGCTCTATTTCGCAACGACAAATAAATTTCAAAGTATTCTTTCGTGCGATCGGAACGATTCCTCGTGACGTCATCGCGAGGAGCAAACATCAGTGGCTTCGCTGTGCGAGTCGAGGGAGTTTTAGACTCCCTTCTACGGGGTAACTTAACGTTTTGCTAGCCGCTGTCACGGACGCGTGACTTCTTTTCGACGGCTATTTTTTAGTTTTAATAGGAATACATATATTGGCTTGCCAACCAAGTGATCGCGTATTTTGTCAGTAGATTGTCTTAGAACATTCTTTTGTTTTGTCAACGCGTTCAAATCACCTAAACTATATCGTCTTCTTGTTTTATGAACTTCCACCTTTAATTTAGTAAAAGAATTGTATCGATCGGTTATTTAGTTTCGTTTTTATCCTCCTTTCTTAATTTACCGGATCGTCTTTACTTAAAGTCCTACATTACTACTAAAATTCTACCAAAATTAGTTAAACCTGCGTGACACTCGCCGTCATCGAACGAACGGCGATACGATAAATGTGCGGCCGGCAAAGTGTCAATTGCGCGTTTACCGATCGAAGAATGGAGAGACGCGCGTTTGCATATTGCAATCGCACTTAACGCGTCACGGCGTATCAAACAATTATACCCCGATCGAATGGAAACGCGTCATTCGCATCGATGCTCGTCTCGTACGATCTTGGGTTACTCGATTTTTCCTAGCTATGATATTCGAAGGATGGCGAGAAATTATTATTTCTCAAACGAGACGATGGATTTCATATCGTGATATCGTAAGATCTGTGAAAAAAAAGAAATTGCGATCGACGGCAAAATTAACAACTCCTTTCTGCCTCTTCAAATTCCCACGAGCGAACATAACGTTTATAAAGGAAATTTCTTTCGAATTTAGCAACACGGCAGCCGAGTTCTCGTTCGTCATCGATCCTCGAAGTTAGAAACGCGATTAAATCTACAACTATTTTTTTTTACTCCATCCATTCGCACGATCGGCGATGCATCGGTGAATTCAAAGGCGCTTTAATGATCTCGCGAAGCATCCTACGTAAAGTAAATTCGTTGACTTACAAAACG
>JAITYT010000290.1:1760245-1770478 GCA_025433975.1 Liostenogaster flavolineata | reverse complement strand
TCTCTCTCTCTCTCTCTCTCTCTCTCTCAGCCCTTAAAAAAGTTCTTAAGGGCCAAGAATTTCAACAGTAATAACAAGTACGATGTTCGAATCCAGTTACATCGTAGCGAAATATCCTTTTATAGACTAATGGCATCCAAGCGCTAGCGAATCGTTAGGAAGAGCACGTAATCATATCGCAAAAATCTTTCGATGTAGTTAAATGTAGTTTCCACTTGAACGAATGCGTCCTATTATTCCGTACCCCTAGAAGTCCCGGTCCAACTGAAATTACCCCTGCCCTCTACGTCATACGTCCGATCAATTCGAATTCTCCTGGTGACACTTTAGCGCCGCCAACGCTCATAAGTTCACCGGAGTCAATGAGCGTCATGGAGGGTGAATCGATGACGATGACCTGCATTTATTCCGGAACGGAACCGCCCATGACCTACGTACGTTGGCTGAAGGACGGCGAGCCGATCAAAGAGAGGTCTACCAGACACCGAGTGACCGATCATGGCGGAAACGTGACCTTACACTTTAACAGCATCGATCTCGCCGACAAGGGTACTTACGCTTGCGAAATATTGACGAATGGCTTCCCGTCTATATTTTCCGATCACGCCCTGCTGACGGTCGAGGAGAAACTAAAGTTTTCGCAACTGCCTATCGACAAGCGATTGGAATTGGGCTCCACAGCTAGGCAATCCTGCAAGGCGCAAGGTGCGACCAATCCTACGGTGAGATGGATCAAGGAAGGCGCGAACGAGGAATTCCCCAAACACGTTCAGGATATTAATGGCACGCTACACTTCAACGGTGTGGTGGAGACAGATAAAGGTCGTTACACCTGCATCGCCAGCAATATGCAAGGGACCATCAATCACACGATAACCATCGATGTAGGAGGTGAGTAAGACATTGAGGTACGATTGATAATAAAAGAGTATTAGGTCGATGTCTATGAAATATCGCTTTTTAAAAGGTCGTGTCTCGTTCTGTAACTTTAAAGTCTTTCTTTCAGTGAAATTTCGTATTATTGAAGTAATTATAAAACGTCAATGACGATAAATATCGTATTGTAGCAAAACGATTAAATTTCGTAACGATCCGAACGAAAAGATTCGTTTCGATTTCGTTCGATCGAATTCATCGACGAATCTTCGTTGCGAGCATGCTCGACACGCGTAACCATTTACCACTTGCAGTTGCACCCAAATTTACGATATTGCCACAAAATCCAACCGAAGCGGTGGAAGGCTTTCCAGTGATGTTGCATTGCGCGGCCGAAGGCGATCCTAAACCAACGATTCAGTGGGACAAAGATTTTAGTATGAACAATTTCAATAACCCTCGATTCAAAGTACTACACAACGGAAGCTTGTACATCAAGGCGGCGTATCTGAGCGACGAAGGGATATACGGTTGCACGGCTGGTAACAGCGGCGGTCTGAAGAGAGAAGGGGTTCAATTGATCGTTAAAGGTACTTTAATCTTCTGAATACTAATCGCTAACAACGGATTTCGGCCTTATCTCCTTCGAGGAAACTAACCATTACGACGTTCCTTACAGCTGGTGAGAGTTATCGATCCGACATTGATCTAGAAGATGACGGATCGATGATGACGAAAACGGTGATTATCACGCTCAGTGCCGCGGCTGCGTACATGGTTTTGGTAGTCGGTCTGATGCTCTACTGTCGTTATCGTCGTCGTAAGAGAAAGCAGCAGTACTTGCAAGAACAGGCAGAAGGTACTTACTCTATTAAAAATACTTTGTAGTTCACTTCGCGTGTGTAGATAACCGGCGCGATTAGTATTACACGTATTTTCTGTATCGTTTTGATAGAAAAACTCGAAAATGGTGAGGTGCAGGAGGAACAAACGGAACTGAAGGAAACGAGTCACAAAGCGAACTCTACGAACAAAAGGAAGGAGAATCGTGACTCGCATAATAAGAGCGACGGCGCGGATACCGCGCAAAGTCAGAGTAGCAATCAGTCGAAGAAGTCGAAGTCGAATTACGATAAAATAGCCGTCTCGCGGAGCAATCTGAAGGAATTGAAGCCACTGGGTCGTGGCGAGTTTGGCGAGATATACGCGACGAAATATCAACTTGACGGGGATAAGGAGTCTTTGGTAATGGTAAAGAGCCTGACCAATACCAAGGACGAGACAGCGTTGCAAGAATTTAAGCGTCACCTGGATCTACTTCATAAATTGAATCACGAGAACGTCGTAAAGCTGATAGGACTCTGTCGAGAGGAGGAGCCCGACTACATGATCCTCGAATACACGGATTGGGGAGATTTGAAGCAGTTCTTAATCGCCTCGAGGAAAGACAATAACGCGAGCCCTTCGCACGAGTCGAAACCACCTCGGGCTCCGCAACTTTCGGTGGCGCAAATCCTGTCCTTGTCCAACCAAGCGGCGAAGGGTCTCAAGCATTTGGCCGACAATCGGCTGGTCCATAAGGATATAGCGGCTCGTAATTGCTTGATAGCTAGCAATCTTACGATCAAGATCTCTCTTCCGTGCATGACCAAAGAACCGTATCATCAGGAGTACACGAAACATCGAAATCAGGTTATACCACTGAGATGGCTACCTTACGAAGCCGTATACGAGGACGAGTACTCGACCAAGAGCGACGTCTACTCGTTTTCCTGCTTAGTCTGGGAGATGTTCCATCAAGGCGAGCTGCCGTTCAACAAAATGAACGACGAGTCGATACTGACGCAACTCAAGTCGCAAGCACTTATATGGAAACCACACAAAGCGGCGCCACCGGCTCTCCAAGAGTTGCAAGCTCAATGTTGGGCGACCGACCCACGCGAGAGACCTACTTTCGACGAAGTAGTGTTAAAAATAGGTGAAATTGTGGTCGACAGTTGCCTGTAGATTATTCGTTGCGAGGCGAAGCTCCAGATTGAAAATACTGAAATAAGAATAATATTTGTGTAAGACTAAGTTTTTAACGATGAAGTAAATAATCGCTGCTACAATACCGATATACCTAATCGCAATAGATATACGCCAGAACTGGGAATGAAAAGCGAATAAATTTGAAAAGGAAAGAAAAGGCTGGCCGTAAAATATCGCTCTAAATTACACCGGTATTGCGTTTCTTGGAAGTCTATGTACATACATAATTATATATAAATGTTTATACTGTCGATCGAAGGGAAGCATTATTTAGCAAAGATGACATTTCGATGAAATTTTCAATAAACACGAATGGGATTCCCAGTTTAGCGTCGCTACTCTCTTTTCGAAGTAAAGCACAAGAAATACCGCTATCGATTACAAATTGAAGAATATTTAATCGAAATCGAATAACTCGTGAAATCGATTATACACGCACAACGATTATATAACGTTTTGATGTTAACGAAGACGCTTATGAGCTAACCGCTGAACATAAAAATGTATCTCTCGCGGGCACGATTAATGGACACTGGACCTAAATAAGCGTATACGTCCCCAATTTGATATGAAACATATTTCCTATAACGTGGCTTAAAATTGACATAACGTACGTATCTAAACTTTTGCTATAACATTATTTACATATTAAGTGTTACGTATAAAGATTGCTTGAAGATGAATTAATCGTGTCGCGCTATCGCATAACACTACCCCCCTTCCCCTACGCGAAAACATTTTAAATTCTTAGCTTATATATCGAGACGATTTATTATACATTTTATAAAAAAAAGAAAAAATCAGTTGAACGTCTACAAGAGCATAAAATATTATACTCAATTTCATATGTTCACGATATCGGTGTTTACGATGGCGTGAAAACTTTACGAGAGTGACAAAAGTCGTTCGCTACATTCACAATAATTATTCATATTACAGTGTTTTGTCGCGTCCATTAGATAAGAATATAATATTTATTTCTAATAGAATTTCCGCTCCAATGATTGCTACTATCGGGTTAAATAATATTCTATATACACCCAATACACGCTAAAGTATACACTTAATGCAATACTTAGTATCCATGTAATAATAGATATGATCATCACATCGAATATTCTTAAGATAAATTAATAATTCTAAGGAATACTGGAAAAGTCGTAACACTAACACTTTATTAACGCAATAATTCCTACGGATTTGTACACGACAGTAATTAATTATGAGTCACATAATCCACGATGCTAAATAGCACGTACATTAAGGAAGTATCACAATCATATCAACTAACAATTCTGATCTCTACGTATTTTCTTTTTCGAGCTCTAACCTCGTTAAGACTTTTGAAGATTATTTATGAACGTATGTTTACGGGGTAAGAACGCGGGGTTGACGATTCGTATAAAATAAAAATTTACCTTGTACATACCGAGGGTATAAATGTAAGTTGCTTAAGCATCGTGCGCGTAACGTTTATTCGTATTTTTCTCGTCATTAACGAAATGGAATTCTCTAAACTTTGGTAGATATATTACGCATTCAACTTGTTTCCTTTTAAACGTAACTTCAATTGAAACGCGACTGAATATCTTACGTCGAAAATTTCGAAAAAAGACTCATCCTGCCTAGATATTGGAATATAAACGAAAAAAAAAAAAATAATAATATGAACGATCATGCCAAAATCATATTAAATACAATTTTAGAGCATATTTTTACATGTGAAAATAGATTAAGATTCATCGCGTCCAACGTAAGCGTTATTCTAACAGTAAATATCGGACGTCATATAATTTCCATTGTTTACTTCCTTCCTTTGTTACCTTATGATGATCCCGATTAGAGATGCAAAATGAATTTTAACGACAACGAGATTTTATCTTCGATAAAGCTCGATCAACGATAGCGCGTTTCCTTTGACACTTAACGTCTAGTACGAATATGGAAATTTCGTCAGCGAGTCTGTACAACGAAACTATTTATCTATGCAAATCTGCGATATTATTCTAGCCGCGTTAAACGCTGGTACAACGAGAAATATCGCGCTATCCGCCCTCTAATTACCGCACCTACGATTCACCGTAGCCAACAAATCTTCGTACCAACCACACCGTGTTTTAGCAAAGCCCTGATCGAAACTGTTGCCATACCACACGATGGCAAATTTATTACCTTGCGCCATTGATTTATGGTTGATCCGCGTATTATGTAAAGGCAATTTAAGTTCGTTTATGTTGAAACATATTCGTATTTCGTAAATATCATAAAGTTGAAAATTAAGTTGAAATCCATTTACAAAGGGTACAAACCACCGACAGTATGAACCTTTGATATCCTAAGATATCCGCTACTTTTTCTACGATATCTGCTACCTTTGATACTTGTACGAAATATCTATATGCACTGTACGGTTTAATATACATAATATATAATCAATTGTATACGCACATACAAGTAAGGGGATTTTAAAGTACCACTGCCAATAACATTAAAGAATCGTAATTATAATCATTCGCAAATTAAAGGCGGCCTCGTCACCTTGGATACTTAACGAAGTTGGTGTCCAATCAAAACTTTTAACGCCTATTCGTAATTGTAACTTCATCGATTCACGTACTATAAAATACAAAGAAAGTAATACTTATTTTAAGTTAAATTAGGCCGTGCCTTTCCGGCAGGCTGGAAGTATCCTTCGTAAGAAGAATTTTATAAACGTCAGGTCAAGATTCTCAAACGTTCTTCCCAAAATGTTTGCAAATATACCAAGAATTATTCTTGTAACATACCGTATGTTAGGTGAATGCATTACAGCAATTTTGCACGTACTCCGCAACTTGGTAATATAAGATCATTACTCGAAACTCACACGCTCATATCATTCGCTCAGAGCTATTTGCCATAAGTACCTACTATCACTCTACATTAAGAAAATACTGTGTTAGTGAATTTTTCAAAATGACCTACTATGCCTAATATCTAGTCACATATGGGACGACATAAGTAACCAGCGAATGCAAGCTGATTTACATAACTTGCATATCCTTAGGCGTTCGAAATCAATTTCTTTTTTACAGTATTTTGTAAATATTTGTACTTTTTTATCTACATTGTACTTATGAATTTTTGAAACATGTGCTACGATTAAATAAAAATAAAAAAAGAAATTCGTATAATGTCTCGATTACCTTACCTTGTATTTATAAATTGAATAAAATATTATTCCGTAATAAATTCGACAAATATCTGAAAATCTATTTTGAATGTAAAGAAACTCAATGGATAAACACATTTATTTAAAATTCATTTCGTCGTTTTTACAAGTAAAAAGATGTCTCGTTATTTATATTTAAAACAATTACCTTCTACTAAAAAGTTGATAAAGTTTCTATCCATCCAGGCGCACAGCTGAAAAAAAAAAGAAAAATATTTAAATTATTGGAACGTGACATAACGTGATCTTAACACGTCAATGGCAAAAGTGAAATGGAAAAAGTACGTCTATAGCAGCAATATTAAACGATATTTTTATCCTACTTTAAGCAACATATCGCGCGAGGGGTTTCGCCTCGGCGGCGCAATAAATTGAGGAACGCAAACAGGAACGATATAACGTTCAACATTAAAGAATATAACAATACCTCAGGATATATTAGCTGGTCCTGCACTCACTGATGGCTCGTAAACGACTCTCTTGTCTCTGTTTATTTATCCTCCGATTTCTTTATCCTCCGATCTTTTCGCTCGAGCGTTGCCTTCAAACTGCTAGCGTCGCTACAATTTTTTTAGGAACGAGAAGGACGAATTTGAAAGTCGCCGCTGCGTTTTGATTGGTCCGTTAGAATGGCGCAACTTTCGTACGTGTATTTTTGTACCGGCGCATGTCGATATGACACATGCGCAGTAAAACAATCGATTCTGTATTATAGATTAGGTGCCTAGGTTAGGTACGATTACATTGCGAACAAAATGAATAAATTACTTTCAGCCTCGATAAATGAGATAAGTCAAAAAATCTCTAGTAACAACATATGTTCTTCCGATCTATGCAAAGCTGCGATTAATTTAACATCGATCACCAAAACTTTAAATGCTTATATTACTGTTACCGATGATTTGGCAAGGGAACAATCGCACGATGCGGATACCAGACAAAGAGAAAATACGTCTTTGGGTAAACTTGACGGAATTCCCATTGCGATCAAAGATAATTACTGTATCGAAAATATCTTGACTACGTGTGCATCGAAAATGTTATCAAATTTTGTACCAGGTTATAATGCTACTGTATACGAACGTCTCAAAGCTGCTGGCGCAGTTCTTATCGGCAAAACAAATCTCGATGAGTTTGCTATGGGTTCCGGAACTGTCAATTCACATTATGGCCCTACAATAAATATATGGGGTTCTAAAATATTGGCAAGACAGTACACTTATAAATCTCACGATGAACCACAGAAGAGCGAAGAATGTGAATCGGACGAATGGTACATAGCAGGCAGGTACATTTAAGTAGTTAGATGTTTTAATGAAACTATGAAAGTATCTATTTTTTTTTAGGAGGTAGCAGTGGAGGTTCTGCGGTAGCTGTAGCTTCTAATACCTGTTACGCGGCGCTTGGATCTGACACAGGTGGCTCTACTCGTAATCCTGCGTCTTATTGTGGGATAGTTGGATTGAAACCAACGTATGGATTAATATCGAGATATGGTCTCATACCTTTAGTGAATTCTATGGATGTTCCTGGTATTCTCACAAGAACCGTAGACGATGCTGTAACAGTTTTAAATGTTATAGCAGGTCCGGATCAGTTAGACGCGACTAATGTACAAAAAGAATTCGTGCCCCTTCACATACCCAACGATATCGATATTAGTAATTTTAGAATAGGTATACCTAAGGAATATCGGGTATCAGGCATAAATGATGCTGTACGAGAATGTTGGGATGAAGTCGCTCGACTTATGAAAGAAGCTGGTGCTTCCGTTGTTCCTGTCTCACTTCCACACACGGATTATTCTATAGCCTGCTACTCAATTTTAAATCGATGTGATGTAGCGAGTAATATGGCGTGTTACGATGGCATTAAGTACGGATATAGAGCAAAAGAAGATAGTTCTTTCGATGTATTATACAAGAAAACACGAACCGAAGGCTTCAGCAATGTTGTGAAAGATCGCATTGTAACAGGAAACTTTTTCCTTTTAATGGAAAACTACGAACAATATTACATCAAAGCTATGAAGATTCGCAGGTTGATATCACGAGACTTTGACGATACATGGAATAACAATATTGATCTGTTACTTACTCCGATGACCTTAACGCAAGCTCCTGGTTATAAAGAGTTTCAGAAATTGAATAATCAAATGCAATGTTTAATTCAAGATTATTGCACACAGCCTGCAAATATGGCAGGCATACCAGCAGTTAACGTGCCTATAAAGCTTTCAAAGAAAGGATTACCGCTCTCTTTGCAGCTCATGGCACCTCAATTTTGCGAAGAAAGACTCCTTACCTTGGCAAAATGGATCGAACAAAATGTAGCATTTCCTAGACTCGAATTAAAAGATACCACTTTATTAAATTGATATTATTTGTGTCATAATTTCTTTGCGTATTTGTAGTACAAATAGTAAATTGTATAATTGTACAGATTACGTATAAATACTTTATATCTGCATATATATACACAGATATAACCATTTTTTATCGAATTGAAGTTTTGAAGTTTTTTATTTCAATAAGAGAAACAGAAATCAATTCTACCATTTTTATTAGATCCTGTATGATCAACTTACGAATATACAATACTAATAAATTTTATTATTTCTCTGGTACTTGTGGTTTTCGTCTCCTTATATTATTAAATTACACACAGAATCTTTTAATTCATGTATTATATAATTATATCATTTCAGTAAATACAATTCGATAATAAATATTTTCATTTTTCGAAAATTGTATGCGTCGTAAACGTATTTTAGTTGTTTGCAATATTACTTAACATAGTCTTTTTGTAATTTATACATAAAAAATATTTATTTAATATCTTCTAATATACATTGCGCGTATATTACCTTGTACGCACGAATGCATGCATTGTGAAATCAAACAAGCGAATATTTGTTATCTAACGCAAAACTAAGTTACACCATTCTCAAGTAAAGCCAACGATATGCTGGCAATTTTTGTTATACATGATTTACTTTTCACAACAGATACTGTGACATAGTAATGTTGTTATAATATGCATTGTACATTATAGACTATTCAATTCGCCGAGCAGTAATAATTATAAACGGTTTAAAATCCTAAGTTATACTGAATTATGAACAATAGTTAAATATTAATAGTAATCCATAACAATTATGTTAATCGATATAATTTTGATTGTTGAATTGCCGGCCAAAATATAATCAATCGACGTTTTAATATGTTTTCTTATGAAATATATCAATAAGTAATAAGGTAAAAAATTTAAGGAGCAGTGAGTTATTTTCTTTGTATATAAAAAATACTGAATACGTAAGTGATATACAAGTGAAATAGTATTTTTTGATCGAAACTGTAGAATCAATGATCTAAAGTTACATATACGTTATATTATATGTAATACAATTATACTATTCGACATTTTTTTATTTGTTTCGGTATTGTTGATAGTTAATTTTATCATAGACTCTACTTAATAAAAAATTAAGTTCGTAATAACTCATATTTGTACTGGAACGACAGTTTTGACAGTTGATAATATTCATAGTATATTGAGAATATCTCTAATCTTATGATGTGCCGTTTTCATTGCTAAACGTACGATTGTGTGAAGTATTACATTACAACATTACCACAAATTAAACAATATATTTAATTTACATTAAATTAATAACGTCTTCTATGAACGATGATATTCGTATACGTTGTGATTATGAAAAAGATAAATATTTCTTTGATAAATATAAATATAATTTGTAAATCGATATTCTTTGAATAAGTTAACGATCAACGACGGTGATCTAGTGTGTGGGACGGATAGTTTTTTTTTCTGAATTATGTCATACCATGATGAATGCTACGCACGAATAACCAAGCTATGCAGAATTATCCGCAAACTCTACCTTTATTATTCAAATTTGCATTTGAGAGAGAAAGAGAGAGAGAAAGAAAGAGAGTTCAAAATTTATCGTGTTCGTAAGTAAATTCAAAAGTACTTAGAAAAATGTAGAAAAATTACTAAATTAGGATCATACCCGTCTGCGTAAAATTAATTATTTTCATCATTCAAGCAACACAGACAAATTAATTACCTATATCAATTACGGCAGTATC